>JAYMTN010002952.1:0-10437 GCA_036897425.1 Erodium trifolium
GTTACCGTTACGGACCCGAACCTCTGGTTCTGGATCGGGGGTGCTCCGTGTCATTCCGAACCGACTCTTCCGTCTTCACACACTGAAAACTGTTTTTTTTTCTCTCTCAGAATCTCGATCGAGATCGATCGGCCATCGATGGCGGATCCAAGCGGCGAGCCGGTACAGGTGGCGGAGCCTAAGACACTCTCGAGGTTCACCGGTAAGATCCACGGCCGTCCTTCGTCGTCCTCGGAATCGGAGGTCGCCGTCAAATCCGGTATTCACAGGCTCTTCGGCCGAGAAAAGCCCGTCCACACGGTCCTTGGAGGTGGAAAATGTACGTATACACCATCTACATTATATGATATATATTTTTCTTTACATTATGTAAAAACATACCATTATGTATTGATCACAAACAATAGTGACCAATACTTTAAGGTAGTTTGTTGTTCTTGATCAATACTTCTGGTTTCATATCCCAATTCGATACATTAATTAACCCAATTCAGTTTTTTTCTTTGGATCAAAATCATATTGGTTCATTCTTGTGGTCAATGATACATGAAACTCCTTATATCAAAGCTAGATTGATCCATGTTTGTTATTGATATAAAACTCTAATCGAGTCTTTGACTATCAGCTTAAGTTAGTTGGGTTTATCCTCTAACATTGTATCAGTACAAGGCGACAGAAAACTCTAATTGGGTCTTCAACTATGTTCTTCTAACCATATGATTTGAAATATTTTATCAATTAGATTGATTCTGTTCTTCAATCATATTGAACTTGACTCATCACGCATTTCGGATCTTTCTTCCTAAACTGTTCGGGGTTGCAGATGCTGATGTTCTCTTATGGAGGAAGAAAAAGAAGTCTTGTTTAGTGGTTTGTGGAGGTACCTTAGTGTGGATAGTGTTCGAGGGGCTTGAGTATAAGTTCATCACATTGATCTGCAATATCACAATGTTGGCTCTGTCTTTCGTTTTCCTTTGGTCCAATGCATCTTCAATTATAAACAAGTAAGGATTTGGACATTCTCATACCTTGCTACTTGTAGGATTAAGCTCGCATAGGTTTAACTTCATTAGTACCGCTCTGTCAGGTCAGCTCCACAAATCCCAGAAATTCGAATCCCCGAGAATTGTGTCCTTGATGCTGTCTCAGCTGTGAGGAGTGTGATGATCCGCGGCTTGGCTGTAGCGCGATACATTGCAACGGGGAGGGATTTGGGGATGTTTTTTAAGGTACCATGATCTGTTCATGCTTACATAAGGATGGTACAGTTAGATATGCTCGGGACAAACAAAATCACCCTTTCGATTGTTTAAGGTTTGGTGCTCTTCTGGTTATCAGGTGATTTTTGTCTTGTGGCTGATTTCAGTTGTGGGAAGTTGGTTCAACTTCTTAACAATGTTGTACTTGAGTAAGGAAATTAAACTATTTGCTTCTATATTTACAATGTGCACACATATTGGTAATGAATATGTTCATTGTCTTACATTGCTGATTTGGGTACTTGAAAAACTCAGTCTTCATTTCAATGCACACCTTGCCGGCGTTGTACGAGAAGTACGAGGACAAGGTTGATCCGGTAGCTGAGAAGGCAGTGATCAAGCTTCGGAAGCGTTATGCTGTATTGGACAAGAAGGTTATGAATAAAATTCCCAACGGATTGCGGAAAGAGAAGTTCCTTTGAGATTTTCGGAGATACTGAGGTAATGTGTGCTAGGTCTGCGTTGACATTTGAGTAGGTTGTGTTTTGTCAATTGTTCTAGTTCATGATCCGTAGGTTTGGGTGCAGAATGGTCCAAGTGAATATGCTCTTTTTTTGTTCAAGTTTAGTTTTTGAGTTCTGAATATGATTCAGTATAGCATCTGAACACTCTGTTCTATTTGTAAGTCAGGGAAAATTATCTTGCAAAGTTTCACTCATGATGTGTTACATTTGTTGATGAATCTACCTTGATTCAACTCCTTTATTTCCAAAGCCCAGCTTTAGTCTTTTTTGGAAGATGACTTTTTCCTAATGGTGGAAAGATTTGAGATCATTTAATCGAGATTTGTGGGTTTTCACATCATAGATCTGAATTCATATTGAAATAGAATAGTCGATTTCAATTTCGATTAAGAAAATATTTCACGTTCAGATATATCATGAATTGGAAATGATCGATAAATTGTCGGATGAATGCGCAAGAGATCACCTCTCATTCCGTGATGGTCGCGCTAAAAAGCCTTTCTCTCTCCGCCCGAAAGTAATAAGCATTAGTGTCATTGAATCACGTCGATATTATATATTTTTTGTGATTTCTTTGCGTTAATCAGGGACGGTAATTTGAAGCTAACGGGGACAGTTCAATAAGAAGGGATGGTAATGTGGAGGAAATTGGCATAGTTCATGATTCTCGGACCGGTTTTGTCCCGTGTCCCATCCCTATTTTTTCTGTTTATTATCTATCGGGGATCTCCAAAATTGGTCTGATTCTAAAAAATATATAATATTCTATAATATTCAAATATTTATATTGTATAAGAATATCTATTCTTTTTCATTCTACCGCTCTCGTTCTCGGCCAAATTCCTGATGCTTGCCGCTCTATATTCTGGACCAAGGTTGCAAAACTGTTATGTGCTAATCGGTCAACGGGTCTCTAAGAGCATCTCCAATCCAATAACTAGTTTGTTGGCTGAAAGCCTATCAGCCGACTGGAAAAAAAATTACAGTCACAAGACTGAAAGATAGGGGCTGAAACCGAGAACACTTCAAAAATATTAGCGGTGGATTTTTAAAAAAAATACGATTATAAATGTGAAAATCAACATTTAAACACCCCTTACACGTTGTCGTCCTAATTACATATTGGATTAAAGTAATTTAAGGTTGTTTCTTATCTCCACAAATAGCACAAGTTGTCCCATACCTCTCATTTTCATTAGGTTCTAGGTATGTATTAGGTGTGACCAACATACTTTTTGTGACTCTTGACCATGTCATGCTCCAATTGAACTCTACGCTTTATTTCGAAGCTAGACGTCACAACTCAACCCCATTTTAGAAAATTCTATGCTTGTGTACTTTCATATTTCACATTTAATCATCATTGTTCCTACATATTCCCGATGCTCTTTCTTATTCTTCGTCAACATAGTGACTTTTAACTCCCTTTTTCTGTCTCATTTGGGTTCCTATATATGAATATTTGTCAAATTGATGTCAAGTCAAATAAAGTCACGATAAATTAGTTAACTTTAAAAACTTCGAACAAAACAAGTTGATGATCCAAGTTGAACTTTAGAAGCTGTAATCAATTTACTTTCTCGCCACCTTTTGATTTTCAAAAAGGAGACGGACGATACAAAAATTCTCTTTAAATTAAGAAGAGAAGACAATTTTGGTGACTGAGAAAATTGACTAGGATGATTTTCTGACCATCCAAACACGCAACTTGCCCCCTCCACCCAACAATGTTTCTGCGTTTTGGTTTGGTCCCCTCCACCTAAGCTTTGAATTTGATCGACCCAGCTGGATCTTCACTACCCATCTATATTATCTACCCGATGTGGACATGATTAAAGTTCTAATGTTTTTATTTGTCAGATTGTATTTTCTCGACATAGATTCTGTGATACGGTTCACAAATTTAAAGTCCTCACGTGTTGCATCCACCACAATTTCATTCAACAACTTGCTTGAAAAATGTCGATTTCGTTTCGTTTGATTCTTTGCGAATTCTAGGAAAATTCCACGAAAATGATTTTGTGGATTGTGTAATGTGTAGTAGCAGCAGCTATACAACTTGTGCTGTATGTGGGGACTAGATCATGTATTTTCTCTGGTTATTAAGTCACCTTACAAACAATTATAATTTTCTCAAATATTCCAGGAGATCCGAATCTGACGGTGCAATAATACATTTTATATTATATAGTTTCCATTTCCATTAATTCATAATTATTTTTCTGTATACATGCATCTGAATTATGTAGATCTGCCGTGTGGGTGTTCGATCATCACCCTTGATATTACATTTGTTCAAAGTGAGATTCATTTGCAGGTCTGATTCACTATAAAAATTGAAGTATATGTAACTTTTTGATCTAAAACCCTATCTCCTCAAATGTTAATTAAAAAACGTCCACATAGGTTAGTCTGATAGTTAAGAGCTCTCACACGATCTCAAATTTTTATGAGGTCATAGGATCGAACCTCAGTAGGTCCTGTTTGGGAGCGGGTGTGGGTGGGAACTATAAATATCAAACTGAGGTACTATTTGTAGCTATCACTTAGACGTGTAACCCCTATCAACATGATAATATATATTTCACTTGAAATCAGACCGTTTATCAAAATATTAATATTCCAGGTGTTCCTATGGTTGAATCTCTGTAGTTTTCAATTCTGGTTGACAGACATGTAATTAATATTATTTATGTATGAAAAGGAAACATCTGTCTTCTCTGGTTCATTTACTAATATAAACAAATAAATTAAATTAGCAAATTGAATCAATGGCAAATAGCACATCATGTACCTGTTTTTGTTTGTATCTCGGGTCAAAACTCGTTTCTCTTAATCTCATTGATGATGCTATGTCATGGGTCAATTCGTGGTTGCTTGTGTTGTACTCAGTCTTTAATTTCTTATATGTATATATACTGGAGTAGCTGCCATCTAAAGTGGAGGCTAAGCAGAAGTTAGCTATATGCCATTGAAAAATTTGACCAACGAGTAATTAATTTAATACAATACAAGATAAGATCTGGGTTTGAATTTTAAACTAACGATTTGTACTTATCAGGAAAAAAAAATTCAAACGTCATGTAAATATTTTTTTTTATCACATAAATTTATGGTTTAACGGCTACAAATGCTCGTTTCGTTATCAGCTCAATTAGGGTATTGATGCGCAATTTCAAAGTGTAATTTTTGTTGTTGTTGATGAAATGAATGTATAGTGATGACAAATCATTGTATGCTGTACGTAACATGGTTTGGACAACCTAATTATTTATTTATATTTATATTGATAGAATAGCTGTAATTGGGTTTTAATTATGAATGTTGGTGTGGTCTTGGCGAGTACCTTTAGTGCACTTTGATGTGATGGTGCCGAAAAGTGACCCTCCTTTGGACTATATATTCAGCTTCCTATGGCCGCGTAACATGTGTGGTGGCTTACGTTGTTCGTTTTTTTTTTTCTTTTTTCGTTTATGAGTTCTATACATATTCACCTCTGCGAGAGTCCTTAGCTTCCACAGCTCTCAATCTCATCTTCAAGTTCTTAGCGGAGAACAAGGTTTAGTGTTAGGGATCGAAGACCCGTGTGATCGAATTCTTCCTAAGAGGCTCCGAGTTCTTCAGGTAATAAGCTTGTTTTTCAGGGTTTGAAACCTTAACAAGCCTTGTTTTTTTTTTATGTGTTTAATGTTCGATCTGAACATCATACTTGTTCCTAGATCATATGTGACTTTCACTTGATGTTTATTGAAGGATCTTGTCGATGAGATCTTACATTGATCTTGGTTTTAGTATTTCTAGGTTTGAAAACTAAATACCTTCGATTTTCATGGTGTTTGGATCCCAATAAATTAAAAAATCTTTTTTGGGTTTCAATAATATTGAAATCCAACTCATTTATTGATCTGATTCATATTTTTTTAGATGTGAGACTCTAATCGTTTTTACAATCCCTAGGACGATATGAATAACAAGGATGATCCAGGCTCACCGGAGGTGGCACTTCCGGCTCTCTTCGACTACATAGCTGCAAATCAATCAGCAGCTGGATTCGACGACATTGAAATGAATCCACAGGTGTCGGAGTCATCATCTCCGATCAATCATCGCCACAAGCATTCCATTTCCATCAGCATGCCTGCTTCGCCTCTGAAGAGCGTCGAGGAAGATCCGTTCAGTGGCCGGGACCTTGCCGACGGTGTCCCTAGCTCTCCCAAATCCGGCCTCAATGGCCCGGCGCCACCCATATTCCACTCTCAGCCGATAGTATTGGGCGCCGGGAACGTGGGAGCGATGGGAACCGAGTATCTCCGGAACCCTGCCATTGACAGGTTGAAGGATCGGAGGTTCGACTCTTTCAAGACATGGTCAGGTAGGCTTGAGAGACAGTTGACAAACTTACGCGGAAAATCTCCTAGAGCTCCCGAGCCGGAGGAGACCAATGTTGTGCCCAGTGCTGAGACCGGGAGCGTCCCTGTGGATCGCTACTTCGATGCCTTGGAAGGACCCGAACTCGATACCCTTAGAGTATGTACTTCTCATCCCCTATATTTCAATTATTGTATTCATGTACCGACAGTAAAATTGAGCTAAAACAAAATAGCCTTATTCTGATATATAATTGTGTGATACTTCAGTTTTACGTTTTTGACAAAGTTACGATATTACCCTTAATGAGGTCCCGGTCGGGTAAATGGAATATCCTGATCAGTAAGCAAAATACCCGTCGTCGGGTAAAATCCGCTAAAAATGGAGGGTAAAGAAAAATAGCCTTCAAGGGTAGACAACAATTTATATTTCTAAAAACAAGGCTATTTTGTAAATTCCCCCGTTAAAACAGACTACATATATCAGGCCAGACCTTACAATTGAGGGATAAATAATCCGATTTTACAATTTCACACATTGATAAATTGTGTGTATTGGCTTTTGTGTAGGCTACGGAGGAGAGTGTGCTGCCGGAGGACAAGAAGTGGCCGTTTCTGCTGAGGTTTCCGGTATCATCATTTGGTGTGTGTCTGGGCGTCAGCAGCCAAGCGATCATGTGGAAGACATTAGCAACCTCAAAATCCACAAATTTCCTCCACATAAGTCCTATGATAAACATAGTCCTATGGACCATATCGGTCGCGCTAGTAGCAATTATTTCCGCAATCTACATCCTCAAACTCATCCTCTACTTCGAAGCCGTTCGTCGCGAGTACTACCATCCGATTCGAGTCAACTTCTTCTTCGCCCCGTGGATAGCCCTTCTCTTCCTAGCGCTGGGCGCTCCGCCTTCCATCGCAAGCAACCTCCACCAAGCTCTTTGGTACGTCCTGATGACGCCGATCCTTGTCCTGGAGGTCAAGATTTACGGACAATGGATGTCCGGAGGCCAGAGGAGGCTCTCCAAGGTGGCCAATCCTTCGAATCACCTATCCGTTGTGGGGAATTTCGTTGTGGCTTTGCTTGGCGCTACGATGGGGCTCAAGGAAGGTCCTATTTTCTTTTTTGCCATTGGCCTGGCTCACTACACTGTTCTGTTTGTGACCCTGTATCAGAGGCTTCCCACTAATGAAACTCTGCCTAAAGAGCTCCATCCGGTCTTCTTCCTCTTCGTCGCTGCTCCAAGCGTCGCTTCCATGGCGTGGGCCAATATCCAGGGATCTTTCGATCATGGGTCACGAATCGCTTACTTCATCGCTATGTTCCTCTACTTCTCACTCGTGAGTACACTTGACTATGTCTGATTTTCACATAATAAAATATTAGTCTAGGCAGTATCCTAATTTTTCAGAAGTTTCACTATATTTGAAAAAAAAAAACAAGGGAGTGATGTAAAAATTTGGTAATATCTGGGAAATTGCATAGCTAAGTGTAATTATATGAAATCCGTGCACAATTAGGTGTAGCTAAGTGATATCATCTTTATCTTACATCTATCAATGTCTTCGTTTCTTTAGATTCTTATTCGTTTTTGTTTGAATTTTCAGGCGGTTCGGGTCAATTTCTTCAGAGGATTCAAGTTCTCGTTGGCCTGGTGGGCTTACACGTTCCCAATGACCGGTGCAGCCATCGCTACTATTAAGTACTCGAACGAAGTAACCAATGTAGTGACACGAACACTCTCCGTGACACTATCAACGATCTCGACACTAGCTGTCACGTATCTGCTCATCACTACGATCCTGCACGCCTTTGTGCTCCGGGACCTTTTTCCTAACGACATCGCCATTGCCATCAGTAACCGGAAGCCGAAGCAGAACAAGAATTGGTTCCCTCATTTCCATCTCAGGCGCGGAAGCTCGGCCGCGGACGAAATCGATAACTACTTGAAATTCGCGTGCACCGATGGGAAGGACTTGGAGGCGTCACTCAGACATTCCTCTGCCGATCCGATCTCAAGCAACAATGTGTGAGCAAGTAAGGGTGATGTATTAAGTAATAGGAATTATAATAAGGCACTTTTTGTGATTCTTCATCGCTCGGACATGTGAGGATCAGAACTTAGGAGTTCTGTACAGATCCTATGAACATGTCTAGAGAGTGGGAGACTAATGTACAAACACTTGGCTCAGTCCTAGGTTGTCAGAGAGTGTAATTTTCCGTTACCGAATCCACTTATTTTCATAGTAATTTTCGTTACAATAGTCAAACTCTTTTCTATTAATTATGTACGGATCACATGAAAGAACGTGACAAATTGCATAGTCACGTTTATTCAATACTTGGTCTTTTATTATAAGATTAAGAATTTAATTTTGGTCAAGGATTGCTTGACCAAGTTGTGAATCGAGTCAAGCTAGCTAATTTAGATCATCTCGAAACAGAGTAGCAATGGAGGATTCTGAAATAGTTCTAGAAGACGTTAAAATCGATAGTATGAACTGTAACTACGAAGATGGACTCGTCGGAACCTTCCAGGAAGTTCAAGTGTATGTTCTTACAAGTTGAGACTGAGAGTCTCGGCTTCGATATGCAATTACATGACTTGGAGAACAAGCCTCGATTTTGCATGTAAAACTTGAAAGTACAAGGGTCTTAATGTAATTAACCATTCTTCCTCCAAGTTAAATAAGCAACAAACACAGCTGGAAGGCAAAGATTGTTTTAACAGAGAAGATGGATTGGACGGAATCGATGAACGAGAGCAAAGCGAGCCGCGAGAAGACGAGGGCGGAGCGGCTGACGGTCGTCTACGTCATCTACCAGGCCCTGATTTTCTTCTCCGTCTCCGGCGGCACCGACCACTGGTGGGGCCCTCTCGCCTTCTCCGTTTCCATCTCCGTCGTCTACTTCTCGTGCCTCTTCGACGCCCTTGTCATGTTCCACCGCTTCCAATTTGAGTCGGATCTGGCTCGGATCCGGACCCTGGACCAGATCTGCGGCGATGCTAAAACCGATCAGATCTCATTTTTCCGGGACGTGCCGGAGGAGGTGCGCCGCCGGGTAATTAAACGGCGGGTCGTTTCGGTAGTTATTGTTCTGTTGTTGATTTTGTTTGCGGTCGTGATGCTAATCGGCTGCTGGTTGGTTCCGGCGGCGGCCGTGGACGGTGGGACTCAGTAGTACTCTGACTGAGTCGGCGACGAGTCGAGTACTTTTTTGTTTTGGAATAATGATAAGGTAAAGGGCTGGCTTCAGTACTTGGTTGTGTTTGTCCTGAGTAAGTTATGGTAACATGAACAACAAAAAATCCCAGAATCGGATATTCCCAGGTTGTTTTTTTGTTCATGTCGTAAATTGCTTGTTCTGATTGTGGATTTTGGTTTTGCTTAACAGAATTGCCATTTTCACAATGAAGCTACGTGTATTCAAGCTCTTCTTTTTGTGCTTTCGAATTTTGAACAGATTAATTATGATTCGAGGTTTTTTTTGGTGGAAAAAACATCATTTTACTGGGAAAAAGTACGGTAGAGGAACAGCAGAGAATATTAGTACATTCTGTCTGGATTTAGAACCAATAAATTTAAAATTATTCATAAATCATCTGTTTAAGATTAATTAATTCCAATAGTTGTGGTCCCTAAATGAATCTTCTGCGAAGTTGGTTAGGGCAAAAAACGCGTCGGCTCAAGATAGAATTTAACAACACAAAGATAAATCTTAAATAAAAAGATATATCATCGGTCAAATAATTAGATTCCCTTGGGGTTAATAACTAATGTCACTCTATCCATGGATCAAATGGGCTTATCAAACACCTTCACTATACTGAATCGACATCAGCCCAACTCATTTAACCAAAGGCACGAAGCCTAACTTAGATGAAGCCCAGCCCACTTCAACAAGTCTCAGCCCAACTCTAATGCACCCCATCCAGCTTAATCCCAACCATCCACATGGCCTTATAAAAAGTCAATTTATTGGGCTCGATCATGGACTAGTCTTTTTTTAGTAAGCTTGAATGGGTCTTAAATATTGGGCTTTAGTTGGGCTAAAGTATTGGTCCGAGTTTACTAAATATATTTTAGTATTCATTTACTGTGTGGGTTCGATTCATTTTGAAATAGAACAGTTTCAAAAATCGGAATTGTTCAGAGCCGATCGTCTGAAAATTCTTAGTTAAGATTTTGGGTCGTCTTTCTAGACAATCGGTGATCTCAATTCTGTTATAAAATTAGGGGTCGAGTCCGATTAGTGATCACCCCTAAACACAAATCATTGGAAGACGATTTTCTTATCCACGAGAATTTTAGAAGAATATTAGAATGAATCATTTAATACATATA
>JAYMTN010002953.1:0-10437 GCA_036897425.1 Erodium trifolium
AAACTCAGTGGAGTTTTTAGCATGTGGACAAAACCTTTTGTAGTTCTTAGCAATTAACCCATCATAAAATGTTATTGGTTAAAATTACCATATGCTTTTGTGAATCATTTGCAATGTACTATGGGATTGGTGTTGACTAGTATGATTCCATAATTTGAAGAAGTTAAACAATTAATATTCTTTCGGCTATAGGACCTGTACCATGAGTTTCATGCATTGGACAGATTTGAACAAGACTATCAACGTAAGCGCTCAGAGGAGGATGGTTCTGCTTCCGCACAGAAAGGTAATCTTTTTTTATATAAACCTACTTTTAAATTGTCGGTACTGTTCTTGCTCCGAAACTAGACGGCCCATCATAATCTTGAGAGGTTAGAGACAGGTGATATATCTAAAAAATCAGTAATATATCCTTATCTGGGCAGGTGATAGCCTTGCTATCTTGAGAGCAGAACTAAAAAGCCAAAGGAAACAAGTAAAAACACTAAAGAAAAAGTCACTCTGGTCCAGAAGTTTGGAAGAGGTAATGGAGTATATTTTCGTACAAATCCGATTTATATATATTCTTCTCATTCAATGACTAGCAAGTTCATATATTTTCTGCCTTTTCATCTTTGTATAAAAATTGCTATTCTTTTGGTGGCCTCTTGTTCTTTCAGCTTTATCTCACAACTTTGCTGACCATAAGATAATATTTTTTATGAAACTTCCTTGTGTGAATTACATGAAAAATGATGACGTAAGTTGATAGAAAATGGTATTTCAGAGGTCTAAATTTTCTTAATGGTTTATTTATACTACAGGTGATGGAGAAGCTTGTAGATATTGTCCATTTCTTGTATCTGAAGATATACACTGAATTTGGCACTGCTGGTGGTATGCATTCTTTAAAGTTTGAACAAAATGATTGTCCAAAGCATATACGATCTCAAAAGCAATCACTTTGTGAAATCATTTTCAATCCACTTTGAAAGTTCAATTCAATCTGACTTAATTGAATATTGGGATTTCATACTCTTGCTTCCATAGTCAACTTCGTTTCTTATCAGATATTTCGCCGTATGGGTGTGATGCCTGTGAATGAGTTTAAAGATCTAATGCTGTTTTGTAATTACTTCAATGCAGATAATAATAGATCTTCGAAGAGAACTGTGAACAACCATCAAAAGCTGGGACCTGCTGGTCTTTCTCTGCATTATGCAAATATTATTCTGCAAATTGATACTCTTGTGAGTAATGCATATACCTGTCTTCATAAGTTTTGAAGTAAATTGATCGGGTTTCTCAAATGATGTGAAACTCGATAGGATATCAGCTTCTCACTCACATATTTTTATATTCTTCTTGAGTACACATTCAGCTTCCTGTTTATATTTGCTTTCATCTAAACGTTCTAGAAATTTATTATATTGAGTTCATTTTAATGCAATCAGGTAGCTAGATCAAGTTCTATCCCTCCAAATACAAGGGACACATTATACCAGAATCTGCCGCCCAGCACGAAAATAGCCTTACGCTCCAAATTACAGTCTTTTCATGTTGATGAAGAGGTTCGTTTTTTAATAACTAATTTTTTATGCTACAAATCAAATATTCATCGAACTTGCTGTAAATGAATCTTATATGTTGTTTTTTTCTTCAGCTCACTATAACAGATATCAAAAACGAGATGGAGCAAACTCTGCAGTGGCTTGTTCCAATGGCTTCGAACACAGCAAAGTAAGATGATCAATGCTCTATGAAAATACTAACACATGATTATTACATTTAAACTAGATTATAAGTACAATAATATACATGATAATTACAAAATCAGTACACAAGATAATTATCATCCTGATTCTGGAGATTTTTTTGTAAGTATCATCGTGTGTGCTTGTAATTATTATTTGTATTTGAACTTAACGCTATATACACTGATCTCATAAATTTACTTCCATATCTAACTATCATTTCTGTAACATGTGTGTACAAATCATCAAAACCAGAGCACATCATGGATTTGGTTGGGTCGGAGAGTGGGCAAATACCGGGTAATAAAAAAACACCCAATTTATATCGTCATTTTATTTCTCATATTGTGGAAATTAAGGAAGATGTTGTCTCTTCCATACAGGTCCGATAACCCAAAGCCAGCTCAGATGGATGTTGTTCGAATCGAGACACTATACCATGCCGATAAGGAAAAAACCGAATCCTATATTCTTGAATTAGTGACATGGCTTCATCATCTGGTCAGCATATCCAAAACCGGCTCAAATGGCGGTGTCATGAAATCAACCTTCAAATCTACAGATCATACACCTGTTCCAAATCCAGATGAGCATCTCAAACCTGAACCGGCCAATACTTCATTGCCAATCCTAACCATTGAAGACCAGAAAATGTTGCAAGACACGACTCAGAATAAAAGAACCAGACGAATCAGCAAGAGTCAGGACTTTGACTCTAGGAAGATGAGGTTGAGGAAGTACGATAGGCTCAGCAAGAGTAGCACCCAATCCCCTATCAGAGGAAGCAAAGAATCATTCTCGTATAAGAGGCTCTCGAGCGTTCCCGTCATTGACTTTGGCATTGACAAGGAGAAAGCTTTGGATGTCATTGATAGGGTTGACATGGTCAGGTAAATTTAATTTACACAGTGATTATCATTAAATTTTGAGTGATCTTTGGAATTAGAAGCACATCTCATCTCATGTATATTATTTATGTACATGTAAATGGTGCATTAGAAGATTGAGTCTGCCTATAGTTTCAGATCTTGTTGTGGTCATTTGGTTGCTATTAGGATCTGCACATTACATGTGAATGTGTAAAATGTACAGTGAGAACACCAATATGTACCATTCTAGAGTTGGAATAGTTCTTAGGGAAAATTACACATTACCCCATCTAACTTTACACCCTTTTCACTTTACCTCACCTAACTGACAAAATTTCGGGACCCATAGATGTTTGTTTTTTTCACTTTGTACTTTTCCGATACTTTTTAACGGAAATTGATCACAGTTAGGTAGAGTAAAGTGAAAAAGAAAAACATCTGAGCGTATCGTAAGCGATTTTTTGGGCCTTGTCATGTAAAATTATATAATAGAATTTAGGCCCAAATGGATCGAATTTGGTGAACTTATAATAAGAATGTGATAGTTGTGTGCTTCTTAGTCCTTATTATCTCTATGGACTTGCACGTATCTCATTTTTGCTTCTAGTCTTTGTGACACTCACCTTGGTTGAAGTTTGAGACATTCAACTACATATGGCATGACATGGTATCAAAGCTTGAACTATAATTTGACTTGTTTTATACGTTTGATCTGTTTGTCGTCTTTCCTTACGATCTTCTCTTTATATACTGAAATTCAGTCTTGTTAAAGCAATAATACGGTGAATTTGAACTTAATACTAGTTCAAGTTAACCAAAGATTAACTTTTTTATATCCGTAATATGTACCGAGATTTGGGTTTACATGCTTGTGTAGAAAGAATGAGCACCGACCTTTTGATTCTTAGACTTTTAAGATTGATGTATCATGAACACAAGACATTCTTTAAGCTAGAAATAAGCTCCGATATTGCCACAAAACCTCTCATCTTGAGAAAGAAGCCCATCATAAATCGAGAGAAATGTAGAAAGACCGAATATGAGTTGATAAAGGTTACAGTGACTGCTGGTGATGAGACTCGAACTCTAGTCACACACCTAAATTCAAGTGACCGGAGATTAACCCTTGACCTAACTTCGTGCTCTAGTACATTGTTATGACCCGCGAATAAAGCCAGTCAAACACACTCAACCTAGACATTACCTCTAATTCTTAGTAGAAAGAGACTAAATGGAAAAGGAAGGTAGGTAAAAGAAGATGAGCAAGCCAAACAAATAAAGTTAGTGGGTTGAACAAAAGTTTATACTTTCTTTGGGTTGTGAAGAAAATCTATTATTGAAAATATTTAATGATTAAGTATTTGAGTGATGATCCAAAAATTGTTTGTTGGGAATTGAGGGAGCTTCATTAGATGGCAAGGGCCAATCATGGATAAAAACTTGGGCTCTTGAGTAAGAGGTACCTTCACTCAAAGGCCTTGCCTATGGAGTGTGTGGGCCATTTCATGTCTGAATCATCCTATCATTTTCATGATTTAGGTGGCTAATATCTGATTGCTACAAGCCAAACATGTGTTTTTAAATACATATTATGTTGAGTAAGTAAGCAACCTAACCAATAAATCAATGTAGGTACCACAAATCTTTCTAAACTTTCTAAATTTTGAATGTAATAAACAAAAACAAAATCAAATAAAGACTCCCAACTTAATTATTTGATGAGATCTATTCTTTGACATAACCTATTTTCCAGATATGATATTTGACATGTGTTTAGAGCTCCGATATTATATTTGACACATGCTTAGAACATCTTCGAGTCTATGGATCATCTTTCATTCCTTTTAAAGATTATGTATTTTGAGCACTGAAACTAGGAATAAATAATACAAATGCTCTCATGGCTACAAACCAAACGTGTATTTGAACAAAAATTCTGTTTAGTAAGTAAGCAACCTAACCTATAAGTCAATGTAGGTATCACAAATCTTTCTAAAATTTCAATGTCAAAATGTTATAAACAAGAATAGAATCAAATACATATCCCAACTTGATTATTTGATGAGGTCCATTTTTTGTCACAACCTGTTTTTCAGATATTATATTTGACATGTGCTTATCATTTTCAAGAGTTTGAATGATTAATCCATGTGAATAGTGATTTTTTCGGTTGGTTTGTTCGGTTTCCCTTAATGTTATTAGTCTAGTACATGGATGAATAATATGCATCGCGTGACAAGTGACCACAACCCTTTTTCCCCATCCGCGTGCATGGATTGGTTACCCGGATGGAAGAAAACCTTTTTCTCAACCAAACTCTCAAACCCTCTTTTTGAGCTAGATGCTCATCAGAATTAGTATAGTTATTCAAATCCATAACGCTTGAAAACAAATGTAAAAGATATATCAAGTATTATTGGTAAGAACATCATATATATTCCAACATTAATGTAACATCATTTTTCAACAACAAGAAACTAATTTATTAATATTATTTATGAATATAGTCCAATATATTGAGTTAATTATGTAACAAGCCAACCATATGTGGATGTTAAGGTTAAACAGTCAACTAGTTGGTCCACCCACCCACCTCCCCAATTATATACTCAATAAAATTGATTAATTTTAGACCTTATCTACACTGGAAATGCAATATTTGTTGTGGGTGTTAAACCTAATCAATAACTCAATCCCATTATTTTTATCATCACCAATCAATAACATTTTGGAATATTGATTTCAATTCACTCAATATGCCTTAAAAGCACATATCATGACCTACCCAACCTTCGTAATATATAGACATCATATTCGTACCTAAAGAACATCATATCACATCCATCTATACTTCTTTCTAAGCTACCGTAAACCTTTCTACAAAGTAATATTAGTTTCGAATTATTTATTTAATATTTTGAAACAAACTAGGAAATTTAAGAGCATTCATTGAGTCGGTCGTTTTCAATTTAAAATACGTTAAGAGATTGTGTCAACGGATTAATTGTAAGGATCGATATAAATAATAATCGAGACAAGGGAAATTATTTGGCTTCTTCACGTGTAAACAGTTTGGAATCACATCATGACCCAACAAATCTTCATTGAAAAAAACATCATATTGTATCTAGAAAACATCATATTCACATCCATAGACTTGTTTTTAAGACAATTAAATAAAGGGTCTTTGTCAAGGGTTGTGATTGTAATTAAATGGTTCATTCCTTACATTGTTGGAACTCTAATGTGGGTTTTATTTTCTCCTAACATTTAGCAAGAGTCTTTCCTTAAATTTAAGATTTTGATACCACCATTGTAGAACTTTTTATACAGTAATATTAATACTGAATTATTGATGAATATTTTGAAACAAAACGAAAAAAATAGATAATAAAAGAAAGAATTAGGAAACCCAAGACCATTCACTATAGTCGGCATGTGTCTATCGGTTTCAGTTTGAAATCGGTTAAGAGATTGGCGTCAACCGATCGATTGGATGGATCGACCGAAAGGGGATTCGTTTGCCTTCTTCACGTGTAAACCGTCTGGGTGTGTCAACACTGATCTGATTTATCTATGAATCGACCGGTCCTCTCAACCTCCTCCCTCGTCTAAAGCAAATTCTGATCAATAATGAGTACTCTAATTATGCGATACAAAATTATGATAAAAAAACTATTCGATATAAAACACAAATGAAAATTTTAATTGAACCATAAATCCAATTATTAAAATCCAATAATATAACTATCTATTACTTGAACCTGAATTACATGATTACACCTCCATATCACTGATCTCTCAAACCTCCAAATCTATTCTCTCCTCAATTTTCTCGAAAATAATCAGTACCAACGTGAATCATCCTCGTATCTAGCCAACTAGACCAAGACCGTTTCTTCACCTTACTCCTCTCTCTTAAGTATATAGCTTCTCTTCCACTCTCACCAAATCTTCATCTCATCCATGGCCAATCCATCTTTCTCTCTCTCGTCACTAACCTCATTATGTTTCACAATCCTCCTCCTCTCCTCTCCGGCGACCTCCACCTCCCGGCGAGCCCTCGACCGCAAGAAACCCCCCACCGGCTTCCGGGTCTCCCTCCACCACGTCGACGCCGGCGGGAACTACACCAAGTTCGAGCGGCTCCGCCGGGCGATGAGCCGCGGGACCCACCGGCTGCAGAGACTCAACGGGATGGTCATGGCGGAGTCCGAGGAGGTATCTACACTTTTAAACTCCATAACAAATTATAATGTATATCTACTTATATGTCAACGAATAGGATCCGTTGGCCAAGATTGATTAAGCAGTGTTACATATACCAATTGGTCATTTGTTAGTATTTAATTTTATAATAACATGTACATTAAATACATATGTTCCCACACAAACAGGACTCTAGTCCGTCGGTCCAGGCGCCGGTGCACGCCGGGAACGGTGAGTTCCTGATGAGTCTGGCGATCGGGACGCCGCCGGAGAGGTACATGGCGATAATGGACACCGGGAGCGACTTGATATGGACTCAGTGCAAGCCTTGCGGCGAGTGTTTCAAGCAATCTACGCCTATTTTTGATCCGGCGAAGTCCTCTTCGTTCTCTAAGATGTCTTGTTCTAGTGCTTTGTGCTCTGCTTTGCCTCAGTCTCAGTGCAGTAATGGGTGCGAGTACTTGTACATGTACGGAGACTACTCTTCAACAGAAGGTAATGTGACGTCATATTTCGTCATATAGGGAATTATATTTACATGTTTATTTTAATCTTTCGTTATCGGAAATCCCTTAACGTCCTTTTGATAAATAAACGTCAAAATGGGTGTCTTAACGAAATTACACACGTCATGATTCTTAACATGACTCTTCGTATGTTAAACATGTCTTGAATCAATAATGATCGAGAATTTTTTGGGGCGAGTTTGGGAGGAGTCACCCCCTCCCGGGTGACGGGTCTATGAGTTGGGTTTTGATTTCTTGGTTTGGGTCGAATCTCATATCTTATTTGGTTTAGAGTCCGATCAAGCATTTTGTGTTGCTAATCAGATCGTAACCAAAACAATAATTAGTTTATACCATGTATCTCAAACTCAATCGTTTGTTATACTGGATGTGTGTTTTATCGTTTATAGTATATTTATCATATTCATTATTATCTTTCTTAAAATCTCATTTCAACACCATTTATTTCTTAAACAAATGACTCGTTAAGATTTAAACGAAACATAATCTGAATAGATATTAACACAAGATATATACATAAGTGTAATAACAACGTAATCTTTCACGTATCACGATCGACACAAACCCGGTTAGGGTTTAATATCATATCTTATTGGATTTAGAGTCTATAACCGTATTGTGTTACTAAGCAAATCGTAACCAAAACAGTAATTGTGTAAAACGATATTGTTTTATTTATTTATCGTCTTCATTATTGTCTTTCTTATATGTCACAAACAGATGATTCGTTAAGATTTGAACTGACACATGATCCACACATACAGGTATAATGGCAACGGAAACTTTCACGTTCGACACGAACTCGGTGGAGAAGATAGGGTTCGGCTGCGGCGCCGACAACCTTGGCGAAGGCTTCAGCCAAGGCGCCGGGCTAGTCGGGCTGGGCCGCGGGCCCTTGTCCTTAGTCTCACAGCTCAAGGAGCCCAAATTCTCATACTGCCTTACCCCAATCTCCCACACCAACACCACCAGCACCCTCCTCATGGGCTCCCTCGCCGCCACCAACCTCACCGGCGCCGGGGCCGATTCCGTCCAAACAACCCCACTCCTCTCCAACGCCCGCCACCCCTCCTTCTACTACCTTTCCCTCCAAGGCATCTCCGTCGGAAAGACCCGCCTCCCCGTCAAGAACTCCACCTTCGCCCTCCAGCCCGACGGCTCCGGCGGCCTGATCATCGACTCCGGAACGACGATCACGTATTTAGAACAATCCGCATTCGATCTCGTGAAGAGCGAATTCACTTCCCAGATGGGGCTTCCGGTGGACGATGAGGCGGCGGAGGCCACGGGGCTTGATTTGTGCTTTGACCTGCCGTCAGGCGGCGGCGCCACCGTGGAGGTGCCGAAGCTGGTGTTTCATTTTGATGGGGCGGATCTGGATCTTCCGGCGGATAATTACTTGATTGCGGATTCGGGTATGGGCGTGGTTTGTTTGGCGATGGGCGGGTCTACTGGGATGTCTATATTTGGGAACTTTCAGCAGCAGAATATGTTGGTGTTGCATGATCTTGTGAAGGAAACGCTGTCGTTTCTTCCAACTGATTGTGACAAGGTGTGATGTACATTATTTGATTTTTCTTTTAATAGTTGTGACAAGTTGGGTCTATATGTTTCGGTTTGTTATTTATTTTTTAGTGGTCTTAGATCGAGTGGTACTATTGATTCTTTAGTGTTATTGTGAAAATATTATTGGTGTTCGTCTTTGAAGGTGACCTAATGACTCCCGACTCTTACACGTAAAAAAAATAGTCGTTTTTAAGTCTTATTTTACACGGATCCATTTCATCCTATTTATGCTGGTTATCATAAGGGATTATTCTGTTTGTTATGAACCAATTTCATCCTATCTCGACCTCTTACGACAAGAGATTATAACTGGGTTTGCTTATTAGGAGAATCTACATAAACCATAATCATACTTTTATACTATGATCAGGGAGAAACGGACTTTAATATAAAGGAACATGCAATAACAAACTCGTGATATACAAAAGGGGACATCATGCTTGGCCCAAAAGACTAACTTTTGTTTTTTTGGGTTAAGTGTGGTATCCAATTTCTATGTTAGGAGTTTTCTCGATGTCTTTCTTTGATAAGATTATGTTCTTAACAATTGGTATTAGAACTTGGTTGCATATGTCACAAGGGTTTGGTGGACCATAATCAATTGTAAATTCTTAACGGGTTAGGGGGCGATATCCAAAACGATAATGTCGTTGATTTTTGACGGGTTAGGAAATAAATTGGGAGTGAAGACAGATTGAACCTCATAGAGAGATAACATGAGTTTTTTTTTGAAACGGTACTACTATGATATCATTAATTTTTTCAAGTACAAACATAGCGGGATAAAACTCGTACAGTCGAGATTCTAGTTCGGGACCCTCATCGGGCTATCAGACAAATTAGGAGAACAACAACACATCCAATAGATAAGATCAATAAAACTACGACAAGGAACTAGAAACTCTTTCGGATGGTTGCCTTGGCCTGTTAATGTAGAGCAGGGTACCTCTCCTTAGAGAATAAAACTTTGCCAAATGGCCCCACAAACAGATCGGAAAGGCAATTCCATTATCTTCCGACCCAAGCAACTGCCAACCATGATCCTCGACGAGATTATTTTGCAGCTTTTGATGATACTCGAGAGGAAGGAGAGTGACAACCTTCTTTTGCATTTGCATGAGATAACATGAGATTTAATATATATGAGAACATTTAATGGTTGGGCTCGAGTAAAATCAGTATTGGGCCAAGGCCCAAATATATGGGCTCAATCTTCCACTTCTCAGATGAAGGGCATACACGTAAATACAAACGATCCTGTCATGTCCTTTGACTGTGGTGGTCGGTCACTGCCTATGGCTCCAATGGCTCTGGAGGTTTGAATCATGACAATTCTTAAAAGAGTATCCCAATTTCATTGAAACATCACCCAATCAAAATCAACATCAAGCATGCTTATCTCCTTTTTATATATTATATCGGTAGAAGGTAATAAAATCAAAATCAATATAATTGATATGATTTGATTATGTGGTTAATTACATTAATATGTAGCATTTATTTTCTATTTCATAGTCTTGTAATCTCCTATAT
>JAYMTN010002954.1:0-10436 GCA_036897425.1 Erodium trifolium
TGAGAATCTGTATACATAGAGACCAATCTTTAGAATATAAATGATGAACCTATCCTACTCTTTAGATTTAGATTAAAATTTGAAAATATATAAAATAGGCCTCCGATAAAAACCCTAGTTTATAATATAACTAGAAACCAATCACATCTCTTAGACCATAAAGTACTTATATTTAAAAACAAAAATCATTAATGACATAATTATATGTAAATATGTGTACATGGGGGGCAAGGGGCATGGACCTTCGGTGGTCATGGAAGCAACAATCATCTACCTTGGGATCTATCTTCCTGGTTATTGATTAGCCTGATCGGTGTGGCAGCACTAGCACGTCCCACGATAGGGGGGGCGGAGGCGATAGCTATGGAGGAGGTTGCGACAGAAAAGATTTGGAGCTAGCGGTGGATATGGTGGAGCCCACCGTGATGAACGCAGTGGCGTAAGTGGTGGCAGCAGCGGGTGCTACTCATACAACAAGAGCGACCACATGACCGGGGATTGCGGACTAGAGGGGCGGGGACGACGGATAATGGTCGTGGGCAGAGAGGTTCGAGATGGAGGCGGCGGTGGATCCTGCTCGTGGGGCGAGAGAGGTCTCTTGGCCAAGGACGACGAACTAGACGACAACGGTTGCGGGTGATAGTATAGAGGCAACAAGAGTAGTCGTCCGGTGTATCGATCTGCAGCTGTCGTTCAATTGGATGTAGGGTGAAAAAATACTGTAGAGATTCTGGTTATCAGTCGGCGGCATGATGTACCTGCCTATTGTTAGTGCTCAGATGATCTTTTGTCCGATGCGAATTATATGTACTCTCAAAGGGGCGTACGGGTGCAATGGATTGAAAGTCCAACTGGCGAGGAGCGGAATGCACCCTCGCCTTGATCAATGAGGAATTAGTGGTCCAGTGGGGGTCCGTGGGTACTATCCCTTTACTTGAAGTATGGAGGCAGTGGTTCCATCAAGTACCAGCACTATTCCTTTACTATCTCGGGAGCCAGTATTCTCGCGTTCTTGGAGCCGTATATACTATCAATCAAGGGAAAACGATGCACGTTGGATCGTCGAAGGAGTACACTTCATCCGCCTCGACGCCAACTTTTAAGAAATATGCCCGCTTTATTCTAGCTCATAGTTTGGAGTAATTGTATCGGTGTCTTCGGTCACTATCGCAATATCCCTCTCCCGACATCCACCCGGAGCATTTCGGTATTTGAGCTTTTTTCATGTTTTGTTATTGCTTTCAATCCCACGATGTTCGGACTCTTCAGTTCGTTTATTTGTTTTATTACTCTTTGATTATCTCGCTTTGGGTCGGATTTTTATTTTTGTTTAATTTAACATTTACGACTACACTTAAAAAAAAGTCATGTGACACTTACATGACTTCGATTTTTTCAAAATGAAAATTTTATCCTTCACATTAAACGTGTTTTGCAATTTTAACCCTTACACATGATTATTTTTTACATTTTGAAAAAACAAAATAACCCCGTTAATGAATTTGCAAATAGAAAATAGTTGAGAATTGTATTTTGCAAAAAAAAAAAGTTCACCAATAATATTTGCAAAATGCGTGAAGTTCACTGCAAATTCTAGCGAGTGATCTTTATTTTATAATCAAACCATTGGCTTCACGTCTAGATCATCCAAATTAGTTCATATTTTGTATTTTGAAAAGATTGATACGATACGAATCAGTCCATACATATATAAACGAATTGAATTAAGCAAATTACATAAAAGTATGGGCTTAGCACATATGGTTGGATTGAAAATCGAAACTACACCAAAGCTGATCATAACAGATTATCTTTATATCGAAATGGTTGAGAGAAAATGGAAATGGTGTCCACATCAACCCGACCACACAGCCTAATTTTTGAATAGCTAGTACAGGTATCGTCTTGGCTTCAACCAAAGACGATAGCTACTTGGCCATGACCCTCACCAATACCAATTTATCACAACTATACTCGACATTGCTGGTTTAAAAAAAACAAAACATAATTGCAATGTATGATGATAGAAGGAGAAGATGATATATGGGAAAGATTTGGGGACCAGGGAAAAGACCGAATTGGATTTTCCATTGTTGTTTAGCTAAACCTGTGTTTGGCTGCTTCTTCATTGGTATTTTCCCGGGAAAGGGTGAATTTTCTCAGCAAGTGTTTGGTTGTATTGAACTCCACGGTACCACATTATATTTATACAAATAATAATTAAAAAAAAATCAAAATTCTCGTAGCTATTGTGTAATAATATGGTTGGAAAGTTGGATTGTAGAGCTGTCAATTCTATCCGTACAACTATTTATACAAGGAAGAATACAAAAATCTCCTTGCTTTGATTCTTATTCTTCTGTACCCAAACAGGCCAAATGGAAAAAATTAAATTTCTCTTGTCGTTTTTATTTCTGGGAAGATAATTTCAACTATATATGCATATTGTTATATCTGGTTTTCAAATTATTTTGCACTGTGAACAGTGTCATGGAGATGTAACTATAATTTCAATTTATACAAAGTGCAACAGAATGACATGTTCAGGCACTTAGTTGCAGCTATAAGAAAAGATGGCTACAAGTTACAAAAATAATAGATATTGAGCTTAAATGTAACAAGGTTTAAGTTACTAATCCTGGATCAATTAATATAGACTATTCTTTCAATTATGTTGATTGAACTGTGTTGATACAAATGAAAAGAAGCAAGAGCATCATAAAAAATGTTGTAAGCATTGCAGATTTCACAGTATTGCAGAGATGAAAAGATGGCTCCATATGCATACATGTATGTAAAATAAGAGACAAAAACACCTATTTAGCTATTCTATTACAGTTCTTGACATGTTAGTATACCGTTTGGAAGTTTTTGTTGTCAACTTCAATATGATTGATGCTGAGACAAATTCACACCCGCAATAACGGATAATAGTACAAAGAAGCATATGCATGTGAGTAAAGAAAAGGAATTCTTGAAACTACAACTCTACAGTTCAGTTTTTGTCTTTCCTTGCGATGGTTCTACAATGTACACTAGTGATACCCAATAATGTACTAAAATCAACTTCCGACCACACTCGGAATTTATAGGGGGGTACTTATTGCTAACACATCAAGAACTAAGGACTGATAAAACTTGCAAGCATAACTGAACCTAAAAACCCCAAAGTCAAGTAGGTAGTCAATTCTTAATAACCTGTGATACTACTATTGGCCATAGAACCACTTATTCAGAATATTTTGTATTTGACTAATAGGTAGAGTTTCAACTGTTATGCAGAAATTTAAAAACTGAATTATGAAGACAAAGACCTTCACATCATATGGACAATACTTCTTTTTTCATTTCTTTCTTGACCTGGAGGAAGTACAAAATAGCCCATAGTTCGTATATGGCTAATCAGAAGATTTTTCTCCTTTCAGTGTTCTCCGGATAAGAATGATTACTAAAACCAAAATTTACTATCAACTTTTGCCAAGAAAAAAGAATTCAGGCTATCTTACACGGTATATACATGGTTTGTTGTCACTGGTATCATCGAAAGTGGGGCCTCTGAATTGTGTCTGTGGGCTTCCTTCTGTTCTGAGCACTGAGTTTTCCCTCCTGCAGAGTTCATAGGGAAGAACGGCCATGAGTGGGCATGTTATAAACATTTGTACCAGCACAACACTCACATATTATTCAATAATAAAATTGATTCATCGCAGCGAGTTATCATTCTCCTGAATTGTATGGAACGTATTATTCAACAATGTTCCTTTTAAGTTATCAAGATGTTGTGTAAAGGGAGAAGGAACACTTTCTACAATAACCATGTCTAAACCAACTGGAACGTGTCACAAAAAGCATTCCTAATCACTGCACTTGCACGTGAAGTAAAGAATAAAAATAATTAGACTAAAGAATATGGTTATATTACATAACTCATGTGACTTCCTAAATGTTCAAATTAAGCTTGCAGACTTCTTGATCTTGTAGGTTGAACTAAGAAAATAAACTGATTACTCATTTAATTTATTATGTGTACTCCAAAATCCTCCATTCCACATGCAAATGGAAAAGAGTTTTCAACAATACAGATTAATATATGATCCTCAAAACAAATTGGCGACCAAAAGATATGTACCTTCAGACACAATAGTCCTGTTCTGCCTTCCTTTTGTAGTGTATTCTGTTTCATTCCTTTCTGATCCCGTAACATGCCTCGAGCACCAATATCTCTGTAATTGGTACTCTGACTCATAGCCACCTCCCCTCTAGCATTCTCTTTTCCAGCAGCTGCCACTTTGTTGAGCCGACTGACTCCAATCTTGACCTTTGCATCATCACCTTTGGTAGAAGCAGTCAACGAGTATTTTCCATTATGTATAGGTTGCAAAGGTTTTGAATGTAATTTCGAACTCAAAACCTGCAAGGTTCAGTAAACACATAAATTATTAATCTTTCATGTTTGTGGTGTTCGTATAATGACCAAGGCCCAGCAAATAGTTATGTATATTATATATAATCATTGTGAAGTTGTAAGTTGGAAAAAAAAATCAAGATAAAATTTAACCAGCTCAAAATTAGCACATTCTGGGTAAAGCTTTAGCTGTTGAAATAGTTATCATGAACTAAAGTTTGATGAAATGTCCTAAAATAATATCCCTAACATTCCTAGTAAGGGATAGTAGAAGATCACAAGTCAACTATTCTTGTGTACTTCATCAAATTACTAACCATCTTTGATTTTGACTCTGCTATATAAGCTCAGAAATGTAAATCTTCTCACCTTTGATTTTGGAGCTTCTCGGTATACTGGCTTCATTTTCTCCTCCTTCCTCAACTTGTCAACTTGAATAGTAGATGCCTTGGACAAATTAGAAAGATTTGCTTTATTCTTGATTACTCGAGTCAGCTTCACTACATTTTTGCTGTCAGGGGTTATTTCTTTGACCATTGTAGATGAAACAGTTAAACTCTTGATATCATTCCTAGGATTGCAAGATGAACCCACGCTAGACTTCCCAGACAAAGATTTGCTTCCATTTGATTCCCTTTTATCATTATTAACTTCCACTCTTAATGGATGCCTTGTAGCTGGAACAGTTAAACTCTCGACATCATTCCGAGGATTGCTAGATGAACCTATACTAGACTTCCCAGACAAAGATTTGCTTCCATTTGATTCCCTTTTATCTTTATTAACTTCCACTCTTAATGGTTGCCTTGTAGCACAGCTTTTCCTTAGACTTATCTTCATAACTGCCAGAAGTGTGCTAGACCTTGCACCTGCCTCATCCACCTTCGAGTTCAAATTACTTACTGAACTGCAAGAAGAAGATATAGCCTTCGAGTATTTTTCTTCAGGATTTTGAGTTAATGTGCATTCAACTGATCTGACAGTGCTACTAGACGTTCCAAGCGCCTTATCAACCTTTAAGTTCAGATTACTAGCTGAATTGCTTGAAGAAGATATAGCCTTTGAACAACTTGCTTTCAAGTTTTCAGTAGAAGTGCATTGCTGTACCGGTCTTGTTTGTGAAACAGTTTTCAGCACTGGAAAACTTGGGAACAACTTGCAACCATTTTCTCTCCATTTTTTGCTCTTGTACTTATTCCCTCTTGATCTTGAGACCGATAGTGGAACTTCTGGGGAATTTGGCCTCTTTAATTCCGAGTCTGCAACAGTGTCACTCCCTCCAGAACGAGAAAATGCGGATTTTAGTTTGCGAGAAGAACATTGGTGGATCCTGAGATTTGCAATAACAAAAGCACGTTACAAATGGCCATCTATTTACTACATCCACAAAATTTGACAACTGACCAAAGTAGATGCTTACGGGTGGGTTATATAGAACCACTCATCATTGCTGCTACACACCAAAATGGAAGTAAAAGAAATTAGATTAGACACAACAGAAGAAAACATCAAATTCCGAATGATAAGTCACAGCCTAATGCTCAGAACACTCACACGTCTTCCTTGTTTGACTGGGATTCTAGGGTCAGATCAACCCACATGGGTGCTTCAATTTCATCCTATACATCACAATAAGGAGGCACCAGAACAAAGCAGTTAAGAGTGGGTACAAAACGAAACAGCAATAACCAGATGCAAAAAGGGAAAAGGACAATAAAGAACTTAAATCTATTGATTCTCAACTTCTCACCACCATGAACAAATTGGAACCATGATAATACCTAAGATTAGATTTTTCTTAGCATCATTTTCTCAGCAACCAAACACAGCCAAATCAATTCAGAAATATTACCAAGTCCAAAAAAATCATCAAAGGTAAACTAAGGACCCCAATTTCAAGAGAAACCCATAAACACATCAGACCAAACCCAAGATTACAAACAAAAATAAACTATAAACCCATAAACCAATCGCAGATGCCAAATTAACACACAAAATAATCCAAACAGATGAGATTTAACGATACCCAGAAAGTAAATGAACAAAAAAAACACATTCCCAGATCTTCAATATCAAAACCCCAATCAGAACATTCAAGACCCAACACAGATTTGCAGTGAAAAAAATAAGGATTACCAGGAAAGCCCAGTGATCATCGCCCTTCTTGAGATCCATTTCGCCTTCTCTGCTCCTTCAGCTCTGAGTTAGGGCTTGAGAGCCTCCGATCCCTCCATCGTCATTTCCTGATAATTCTTAATCTGAGACACAGAGGGGGGCATCGTCAAGTTTTGAGGTTTTGGATTTAGGATACGGCACCGTTTTGTGTAGGTGATGATTTGGATCGTTGGCTTTGTGGGTGGTGACAAGTAACAGCCGTTGGATTATCGTGCGCCGGTGAACTCGACGGATGTGATTACTTGTGGCTACGTGGGAGAGATGAAATGAGGCTGTACTGTTATCAATGTGTGATTTTTATTTGACCGTTGGAGGAATTCAAAATTGTTGAGGCACCGGCAATATGCTAGTGTCATTCACGGAAATAAAAAACAAGTAAAAATATAAAATAAAATGCGCATCCAGGGAATCGAACCCTGGTCAGTACCGTGGGAGGGTACTATGATACCACTACACCAGATGCGCAAGTCGTCTCCTATTCTCACACAAATATAATAATACTTTATACACATCTATTCACTAGGTCTTCCCAATGTATTGATAATTTGCATGATTGCATCCAATGGATCTTTTCCACGAATAAGCACTTAGTATATTTTATCAAGGTTCAGACTAAAACCATCCATAATGAAGGCTTTTGCGTGTAGAAGAGGGGCATTAATTCGGCAGTTTTTTGGGCTCGGTCTCCTTTTGTTATAAGCGTCTTTAATCTTTATAGAACAACAACAATTAGATAAAGTTGGACCTATATCCTGAGATAACCAGGAAAATGTGTTGGTTTTCCTATTTTGTTTTTGCTGGTTGAATGGTGGGTTTCAATACCGAATAGTTCTTGAAATTCTCACCGACCTACTTCATTGCATTGTTATTCTAAGTTCTGACAGTTTTTTATTTTGGGTTATATTTGATTGATCATTGTTAAACCCATATTTAGTATTTTAAAGTTATTTTAAGTGTGAAATTTTTTAGAAGATAATGACAATAACTAGACATACACGACGTCACATGTATTATAGATAATGTAGTGTAATTTTCTAGGATTATCTTGAACTTATCACATCCGAACTGACATGAATATATATTATTTGATGATAAATGTGAATCTTTAAATATTTGAATTTTGTATAGTGTTCTAGACGGTAAATCTTATCCATTGAGAGTGTCTTGTTGGAAACTAATATCCATCATCTATTCTAGATTTTCCAGTGTTATAAATAGAGGTTGAAGCTCATTTGGTCAATATCATTTAGTACAATATTTTTATATGAACAAATTTACTTATTTTCCTATTATATTATTTCATAAGAAAAAAATTTATCGATCAAATTTTCGCTTTAAGTCCCAATAATTATTGGGTCGGCCCAATTGAGTGGGTCTTTTCATGTCCCGTCTCGAAGGACAATCTATTTCTCAGTCTCCAATTACAGTTTCGCAGGAAAGATCCCTTCTCTTATTTACAATGCATAATCCTTCGAAGTTCTTAACTTGTCATTCAACCGCTTATCCAATATAATCCCACATTGTCTTTTGAATGTCAATACTTCCCTAGAGGTGTTGGGTTTGTACATGAACAACTTCCATGGCACCATTCGGACACTAGACACTTTTGTTGTGGGTAGCGAATTGACTTTACTTAATCTCAAAGGGAATAAACTCAGAGGAGACTAGCCTCGATCTTTGTCCAATTGTGAGAAGTAAGAAGCTTTTGATGTGGACGACAACTCCATTGTCGACGTCTTCCCAAGATGGATGCAAAATCTTCAACAACTGAAAGTTCTTGTACTAAGATCTAATCAGTTGTATGGACGTATAGACATCGATCCCAAGATGAATTCGTCCTTCCCTATGTTGAGGATTTTGGACCTTTCAAGCAACAATTTCAGTGGCGCTCTTCAAACAAGGTTGCTTAAAAGCTTGAATGGCATGATCAACGTCTCGGAAGATAAAGGTCAACCGCCATACATAAAGAACTCTGAAAATGGACGGGTATATGCATACTCAGGGACGGGCACAATGAACGGGGTTGATACGAAATTAGTCAAGATTATTAAAGTCTTCACAACCATAGATATGTCCAATAACAAGTTTGATGGCAAGATTCCACTCGAATTTGGGAGCTTGCATGCGCTCAAGGGGCTCAACTTGTCGCACAACTACCTAGCAGACTCGATTCCTACCTCTCTCTTTTTTTGAAAGACGAAATTATTATTGATCACTCCACCTGAGATTACAAGCTAAAATCTCATAAATAAAACCAAACAAAACGGGCCAAAGATAAAACTACACACCCATGGGCCCGGACAAACAAACCAGGTGGCCCAGCCCGCCTCTCTTCTTCCTCTTTGACTTCAAACAGCTCTCTGGATCGACTTTCCAATAAATGAAATTCATCGATTTCCTGATCAGCTTAGTGTCCCAGGCTAGGCCAAAGGAATTTAAGAACCACCACGTCCAGTGTGTCCCTGTTTTTGTTGAAAACAATCAAATTTCTAAGGAGCCACAACAACCAAAAACCTGAGTAAACTGTTTGCATCCAAACCTCCTTCCATCTTTTCGACCCCATACTCTGCCCACAGCATAAAAGTCTGCAAAGTCGGTGCTACTCCTTCTCTGGCTCTGACAATTTCGTCTCTCTTCATCACACAGTCGCATTAAAATCCCCACCCATGATTACTGCTCCTTCCAAAGTATCATGTATATTTCCACAGCGAAGCCCTTTCCCTTATATCACAATCTGCATACACGTTTATAATATTTAATCTGGCCTTCTTAGGCACAAAAGTACCTCTCCAAACTATCACGTTTTCGATGGGTTCCACAGCCTCCAGATGAAAATTTGACATCTGCCATAGTAATACAACTCCACCCGCCGTACCATTTGCAGGAATAGACTCTCACTTCCATCCATCTCTAAAACCAGCACTTCTCAGAATGTGCTCCTTACAAAACACACATAGGTTTCTCCTTACACATCAGATCCCTCACACTTCTCCGCTTCTGTGCGGAGTTCATCCCTCTCATATTCCCTGAGAGGAACTTCATAACCACTATAAAGGCACCGGGAGCTTCGTCCAGTACAATCACCTAAACTGTCCTTGTCAGCATCCAATCCCATCGTCGAAACACCTTTCATAATTGTAGTGTTAATAGGATCATATGTTTCCAAAATACCTTGCGACGAATTCGTAATTGATCCTCTTTCCCCGCTATCTTGATCTTGTGATTTGACCGCTGATTGCGAAGATCTCGCCACAGACCCACCGTCCTCCTCCTCCGAATCTTCCGGTACAGCTGGCTTGATCGCCGGCACCAAGGCACTCTCCACCGGACTTACGGTCACCCGAAAAACCTCCAAACCCAACTGCAAATTAATAACTTTCTGTCCAACAGGGTTAAAAGCATGCACTAGAACCCACGCCTTGTCGAATTGCTCTAAAAAATTCTCGTGAACCCAGCCATTCAAAATGGATAGTCCGAGCAAACTTTCTCGTGAATGTTGAGCTTCTAAGTATTGAGAAGGCATGGTGTTCTGGTATGGACTCTTTTTCCTTTAGTGAATGGCGGATGCAAAGGCCGAAGTTTTTGTTTGTGGAATCTCTAGTTAAGAATTAGGGAAAACGCTGGTTCCTAACTTTTCTCAATGTTTCATTATCACGTCCTAACCCGAGCCAACGTATCGTCTCAATTCCATACCTAAAACGTTTGTTTTTTTTGCACAAAGTATAAAACTCCGTCCAATTTAACGATTCCGTTAACTTCAGAAACGTTGGTCTGGGTTGGGACGTGATAACGAAACGTTGGTCTGGGTTAGGACGTGATAACGAAACGTTCAGAAAGGTTTGGAATCAGCGTTTTC
>JAYMTN010002955.1:0-10435 GCA_036897425.1 Erodium trifolium
GACACCCCTAGTCCCTGAACAGAGTTGTTCCTCCCCGCTATACTGTCTGGTTCAAGTTCGGTGGTTCAGTCGATCCTAGGATCGGCGAGATGAGTCCTTGGAAAGCAGGGATCAAGCAGGGTTAGACCCAACCTTGAGCTGTTCCGGACAGTTAGCACTTTTGGTTTTCCTTTCTGATTTTAGGATTTGTGTTATTTCCTGTTTTAGTTGTTATGTGTTCACTATGATCTTTGCTAACTAACTCTGTTTTGGAGCAGTTTATATTTGAGACTTATTGGACTCCGGCCCTCGTGAGGACCTGGGCCATTGTAATGAGACTCGTCATATATTAATAAAATCTACAACTTTTTTTTTTTAAATCTATTGAATCTACACCTTGAACGTTGAAAAAGCAAATTGAGAAGTTGTTGAGCGAAGGACATGAGTTATGTCGAATCGCTTTCATTGCAATAAATGTGTTACACCATAGCGAGGCAAATCTAAGCTTATAGCTTTATACCGTATATGACCTATTTTGCTAAAGAAAAAAATGAGGAATTGTATCTTGAAAGCTTTTACAAATTCGTTGTCTCTCTCTCAACCACAGTTTTGGTTATAAATTAAAAACAATCGAATCAGAGACATTTATTTTCCAAATCTCGCATTCAACCACCGCTGTCAATCCTTTTTTAACTCATGTTTATGGTGTAATATATTATATAGGTTTTGTTTAGGCTACCAAAACAAAACCAGCTTAATCAACTAATTGCATTAATAGAAATAATTAGGCCTCAGAGGTTACTCAGATAGACCGACTCAACTCAGATTCCATTTAATAAATTAATTATACATTTTATTTTAGGTAAAAGAGAATAAGTTCATATAATAAGACCAAGTGGATGTAACAGAAGATCTGATCTGGCCTGCTTTTAGGATTATTCTAACAATCATCCTTACTGCTTTCTTCTACAATTATACTCTTAAGCATGTTTGTCCATAATTAATTACAATCAGTCCATGTATTAATCATTAAAAGCCGCCCAGGTTTCATTACCTGTATTGTAATTAAATTGCTTCAATTCTAAGATTTAGTTTAATAATTAAATTTTTTTAAATATGTTTTAAAAGCCGATGCAAACATTGGAAGGGTATTAAATAATTCATACTCATCTTTTTAATTATAATTGGCCCATGAAAATATTTTGTTTTAAAAACCTACCTATTTACGAGTTGGTTGGTTATTAAATCGTTTGTTTGACATTTATTAATTAATAATATTAAATATTCTAACTGCTCGCAGCCATTAAATTATTAGTACTAATTATAATATAGACGACGTGGGAAATTATCACAAAAAGAAAATATTAAACAGAAAAAAAGAGCAAAAAGTCACAGAACAGACAGACATCATTCAATAATTACAAGTGTTCTAACTTTCAACAATGAATTAACTAATTTTTAGTTTTATTTACATTTATATTTTGATATGCCCGTCTCTGCCTTGTATTGCGTAATGTTGGTTTTTTCTGAATGTCTGTGCCTGTGGATCTGATCACACACTCACATATAGAAATCTCAAACAAAAGCAAGACTGGACTCTTTTCTCTCCCGACGACGTGCATTGTTTCTCTGTCTACAAATGTCAATGGTTGAATCCTTCTTCTGCTATTGTTGTATCTGAATCTCGCCATTATTGGTACGCTTTCCAAAAACCCTACTGCTCTCTGTTTCTGGGTTTGTGAATCCCATGAGAATTTGCCTGTTTATGCCGTTTTTCGTTTGATCCCTGCATTTTATTCCCCCCGTCAGATCTGGGTTCTCCTGAAACTTGGAAATTGATGAACCGTCTATGAGTTCGGTTGCTGAGAAAGTGAAAATTTTGGGATCGTGGGATTGTTGTTTTTTTTAACCTAATTGTGTATTGGAATATTGGGTCGATTTGTTAAGTTGTTTCCTTGTATATTTTTAGGATTCCTGGGCAGCAAAAAAAAAAAAAAAAACCAATTAGGTTAGTGTGAAGCAATGATTTATAATTGGGGGAATCTTTGACTTTCATTTGCAGGTTGATCTGGAGCATATTTGGGGATTGGTGGATCCTTATTGAATTGAATAGGTTGTCTCGTTTGAATGTCTGGCAAGTAAGGATTGTTTCAGAACCGGGCATTTCTCCGAATAAGCTTTTCCCTGTAGAAGCTAGTCTGTTCTAATTTGAACTTATTTCCTTGTCCGGGTTGGGTTTGATTTGTGATGATTTTGAGGTAGCATTGGGTGGAAGCGATCTCTGCATTAGTTGTTTCGATGCTCGTAGGGAAGCAGGTTTTATTACTCAGTTGTTGAAAGGGGTTGCACAATTTGGATATGAGAAGCTCCTGGGTCAATAAACTATATCTGCTTTTGGGCTCTAGACTGCCACTTAATTGGTTATTCTTGTGCCTCATTAGCATACTTGCCCTGATCACAGTGTTGTCATCATCTTCTACAAATGATTTGGATTCTATCGCTTTTCGTGCCCCTGTGTCCAATGTCTTCAAAAACTATAGGAGGCTTAAGGAACAAGCTCTTTTTGATATCTTAGAGCTGAGGTCTCTTTCTTTGGGAGCTAGTGGGGAGAAAGAGCTAGGCCTTTGTGGCAAAGATAGAGAAAATTTTGTGCCTTGTTACAATGTCACGGCAAATTTGTTAACCGGGTTTAAAGATGGGGAGGAGTTTGACAGGCACTGTGAATTGTCAAGAGGAGGAGAGAGGTGTCTAGTTCGTCCTCCAAAGGATTATAAGATCCCTTTAAGGTGGCCGGTTGGTAAGGATGTGATATGGAGTGCCAATGTGAAGATTACTAAAGACCAGTTTCTTTCCTCTGGAAGCATGACTAAAAGGTACTTTTGATCTAACTTTCATGTTGTTATAACCATTCTTGTGAGCGGATTTAGTTTTATACTAGTAGACACGTGACTTGTTACTCTTGGTTCTGTGGAAATAGTGCGGAGGACTGCTGTTATTATTGTTTTGGCTCAAGTTCGATAGTTTGATATCACTAATATTAGTTTTGTCGTTGTTCTTGTGAGATGGTTATGATTCAATTTTATGAAAATTAATGTATCCATTCTGCGCAAACCCTCTAGGTTGATGTTACTTGAAGAGAATCAAATTGCTTTTCACTCTGAGGATGGATCCATCTTTGATGAGGTCAAAGACTATTCACGGCAAATTGCAGATATGATCTTTGCTGGAAATGATTATGACTTTTCTCAAGCTGGTGTAAGTAACTTTTCTACTACATACTCATATTGATCATTCTATTACTTTTTTCGGATTTCCGTTGGGTTTTGAGAGTCTTATTAGATAAATAGAATACTATATCAGTCAATATAAAGCATATCCCCAGATAAAGTTGAAGTTGAGTACATGAATCCTTTACCTAAGTTCGTGACATCTTCTACTCGGGTTGTGTTTAATCCTTTCTATTATTTAATTTAATCATTGAATTTGTTAATCACAGGTTCGAAACGTGTTAGATATTGGTTGTGGGTTTGGTAGCTTTGGAGCTCATTTGGTATCATTGAAGTTAATGGCTATTTGTATTGCGGAATACGAGGCAACTGGCAGTCAGGTTCAATTGGCTCTTGAGAGAGGTCTTCCTGCAATGTTAGGGAACTTCGTATCAAGGCAACTTCCATATCCTTCATTATCATTTGACATGGTCCACTGTGCTCGGTGTGGTATAGTTTGGGACAAAAGAGGTACTTTTTAGTTGCTATATCTCATAGTTATCAGATCTGGCATATTTCTATCACCAGTTGACTTCCTTTCTGGGCTGCTGCTCAATAATAAGAATTTGGAGTACTGCTGGACTGATACTGTCTTGTTCTTTGTGTATCTTTCTCTTCCTTAATGTAGCCATTAGGTGATTGCTGTTTACTATTATTAAAAGTAATCAAGAAAGCTATGAACTTTGTAGCTGGAGTCATGCATTATCAACTTTTTACGTTGAATTCGGCAAATGTAGTAGAGGATCTAAACATGCATATCTTGCTTGATGACAATAAAAACAGATGGAATCTTTCTCATGGAAGTGGATCGTGTTCTTAAACCTGGTGGTTATTTTGTTTTAACTTCACCAATAAGCAAGTCATTTGGCAGTTCGATGGGTGCTAACAAGGGAAGCATGTTATTAACCCCTATGGAAGAATTAACCAAGAAAATGTGTTGGAGTGTTCTAGCTCAGCAAGAAGAAACATTGATCTGGCAGAAAACTACGGATCCGAATTGTTGTGCCTCTCGGTGAGTATAGTCATAGTGAGTTTTGGTCTGCCATTGAATGCATTTGTGTAACTCTTTGACTATCTATTTATAGACTCTATAATACGGCTTGTATTTCTATATGTAGTGATCAGGGTGTACCACTTTGTGGAGAAGAGCATGATGCTCCATCGTACTATCAGCCCCTTGTACGTTGTATAAGTGGGACCAAGAGCAAGCGTTGGATTGCCATCCAGAACAAGTCCTCTGGTTTGAGCTCTGATGAACTTGAAAATGTCCATGGAAAGTATTATTCCCTATATTCTTTACTTTTAGCTTGATTTATATCTTCATCTCTCAATTCTTTACATGTGCCATGTTTTGCCAATGTATTTATCTACTTTATCATTGCAGGAGTTCGCCCTGATGATTTTTTTGAAGACTTGCATTTCTGGAGGTCTGCTTTGATAAATTATTGGTCTCTCCTCACCCCCTTAATTTTCTCGGACCATCCAAAGAGGCCGGGTGATGCAGACCCGTTGCCTCCATTTAATATGGTGCGCAATGTGATGGACATGAATGCTCATTTTGGGGGTCTGAATGCTGCATTTTTGGAACAGAAAAAACAAGTCTGGGTGATGAATGTAGTCCCGGTCGGCATTCATGATACACTTCCCCTCATACTTGATCGAGGTTTTGCTGGTGTCTTGCATGACTGGTAAGCTCTTAAATGGCAACTATACTATTACCAACTATTTTGAAGATAATTTTGACTCCATCTGTGTGTAGGTGTGAACCCTTCCCCACATACCCACGTACTTACGATATGCTTCATGCAAAGGGGCTTCTTTCGCATATCGCATCAGAGAGGTGTAGTTTACTTCATTTGTTTTTGGAGATGGATCGAATACTGCGCCCAGAGGTTCCTATCTTCTCCCTGTATTTTCGTCTCTTTTAATTGCCCGCACTTAAACTTCATTAAGTACCTTAGTAATGAGACAATTCATAGTATTATTGCATCTTCCATGCAATAACAGTCTACACTTCCATCAAAACTTGCTTGTCTAACTGGTCAAGTACCTGAACTTAGGTCCTTGGGACCAGGGTTTAAGTCTCAGCAGTGGTACCTCCCCACTGTTATCATCTATTTCCTTCCAACTCATGTTGGGCCTCTATCCTACAACTCTGGTTAGGCCTCTCTCTCCCTCTTTCTTACTGTGGGGTCATTCATCAATTTTATGTATTAAAAGAATCACAAGTTTGGTGCTCTCTTGCTTCTACTTAGCCAAGTGAAGCCCAAATCTTTATACACATTGCCTATAAAAACAGTTTACACTCCCACTCCTCTGTATCTTGCCAATTTATTTGTGTTCTCTGTAGTTGCATTTGTATCGTGCCCCAGAACAGCAATTTAAACAATTTTCTGCCATTAGTTGTGGATTGTTGGCTGTTTGTTTGACTGAACTTGTTAAAAACATGTTTTTGGCAGGGATGGATCGTTCTTTCTGATAAAGTGGGAGCTATAGATACGGCCCGTGTGCTTGCTACACAGATGCGCTGGGAAGCAAGAGTCATTGACCTTCAAAACGGTAGCGACCAGCGCTTACTCGTTTGCCAAAAACCGTTTCTGAGGAAATGATTGGCATAGGTCTTCCTAACCTGTACAATTTATGCTCGGGTAAATTCCCTTATCTGTCATTGTCATTGCCCAGAAATATTCAACTGCTGATAGATTAGTGCCTTAAGTGGTGAACTGAAAGTAGAGTTTAGATAATAATAATGCTACTCAATATGATCCATTCTGGCAAGATTTTCGGAGAATTAGCTGATCTGTTCATGATCCCCGAACCTCTGAAGAATGCCGAAAGTGAGCGTATTGATCAAATGCAATGTTTTTTTAATGGTTTCTAGAACTAACCAACACTACTAATACGTTTACAGAACCGGGGCCTATTTGATCTTATCTCGGTGTAATATATGCGTATGAAGTCTACAAATTTGTCAAAGTCCTGAACCAAAAGAGGAGGGGGGAAGCTGTAGATTTGTAAGGAGATTTGCATCATTAGCTGCAATTGAATTGTAGCTACGTATTCATCATCCAAGTCTTAACTTTATTTTTTGTTTGTTTCATTTCTTAATTTGATCTTGATTTTGTAGTTCATGTCTTTGTATTGAACCATCACAATGCCATTGAAGGGGAAAGAAAATATATAAGTGGTCATGCAAATCTTTCATTCATGTAAGCGTTGGTGTCAATTTCTCAGCATGTCCATTGATTTTGAATTTTGTAATGTAGATCAGTGTCATTGATGCCTAAATTTGAAGGCTATATTTTGGACTCGGAAGGTTCTAGGAGGCATTTTGTTTGACATAGAAACCCAATTAACAACAGAAAACCTCTCAAGTCCAGGAGAAACAAGATAACAGCAGCCATGACCAACACACACTCAGGGATATTATGCAGGAAAAATGTTTAAAACGCAGCAGTATGAACAGTTGATTTTCACCTCCCAACCGGGACATCATATAGTTTTCTACTGTCGCACCCAACTGGGGTGAATTATGAAAATGACCTGACTTCATGACCTCCATCTTTAATGAATCTTTCATATATCTGTTTTTCCCTTTTATATTTTTACAAATTACCCCATTTTTCATCTACACCCCCTCATATTTGGTTTAAACCTAAGAAACCAATAAAAAATTTAGAAAGGAGATTTGCACTACTGACCACCATAGCACCACGCCTTCCACCGGCCCTTACTCTGGTTGTTCCGTGCTCTTTAACCCGCTCTCATCCTCTTCGTGTTGACCATTAAAGCAAAATCCCAAGTAAGCAAAGCTACAATTTGTGATTTTGAATTCTAGGTTTGATTTGATTTTCGAGCTGTGGATGGGGGAAACGCTATATTGTCGCATAATATGTATAAACTTAGTGCATTCGACAAAGGATTGGAATGTGGTGGTTTAACTGAATCATATATGCATTTTATCGTAGTTTTGGGCATTTCCCGTATTGCAGACATTAGTCTCGATCGAGACTGGTGTGGTCGATCTCCCATGGATTGGGGCATCAACAAAGGCCGTTGATCGAGAATCAAAGTGAGGCCCCCAATTTCCAAAACTCCGCCGATCGGCAGCATAAACCCGTCGATTGACGGTCTTCATGTATGTATCCATGGTCCCCATGCTGCATATCGGCAATCCAAACCCGTCAATCGACGATTGACATCTAAGTCCATGGTCCCCAAGACGTCGATCGACGGTTGATATATAAATACATGGTCCTTATGTCGTAGATCGGCGATCCAAACCCATCGATCGATGGTTGACATCTAAATCCATGGTCCCCATGTCGTCGATCGGCAGTTGACCTTCGTCGATCGACGAATTACATATTCCTACACAAACTTGTTTGTTTACCTGTATTGTTAATTACTTAAGTTTATAATGTCGTAATTGTTACAGGAATAGGTGAAGTGGTAATCCCTGCTACTTACGGTGGGGAATATAAGCTTGAGGATGAGAATTATAATTGGATATCAACAAACAATAAACTTATTAGTGTTATTGTTGATGCTAATGCAACATTGAACGAATTGAAGAATAAACTATATTGTAAGATCAAACTGAAGGAAAAGGATACATAATTGAACTTAGTTACATATCTTGTACGTTCAATTTTAGAGGAGTTATCCCGCCAAATGAGATTGTAGATGATGGAGATGTTCGGGCTTTAATGTTGGAAAACGGAAATCTCAGTTCTAGAACCATATTACGTATAGAGCTTATCAACAAAGATAACAATGGTGTAGAAGCTGAACCGGTGGAAGCTGAACATGTTGCAGTTGAACCTCTTGATGTTGATTATGTTGAACATGATAATGCTGGCATGATTTTAACCTAGATATTTATAGTGCAACATCATCATCTCCTATGCCACCACTGGTAAGTTTCGATAATATTGAAGAGAACGGTCAAATGGTGGAGTATGTTTCTGTAAACCACCAGTTTCTGTTAGATACGGTGGATGCAGAACAAACCTTGATCAGTTCTAGAGATAAGTCAAATTTAGTAATTGGTAAAGAGTTTCTGAACAAGGAAGCAGTGATAAAGTATCTGAAACTGCTCTGCTTGGTCAGAGGTGCGAGGTGAGGAACAGGCCGGAGACTGCTCGGAGATAAAGAGGCTGTGATGAAATAACCTAGATCCCGTTGCCGCCAATGAAGCCAGATGAAGGTGAGGACGATGAGCAGACGAAGAGTGTGAGGACGATGAGCAGATGTGGGTGGCGCCGGCGTTGGGTTCCTCGGCTTCTTCCTTACCATGGTCTCGTCGGAGATGAAGCATCAAGGCTCTGTCCAGATGGTTCTCAAAGATCAGATAAACGAAGGACTATTAGTTTTGTTTACACAGACATTTAGTTTGATAGAAATAGGTTTTAGTTTAGATACATTTTTGTTTTTAATTATGATTTAATTATTTATTTATTTTTGATAATTATTTGTTTATTTTATTTATCATTGATCAATGGCATAAATATAATTTCTCTTCATAGGGTCAAAACAAGCAAGATCGAAATGAGAATTTCACTATTCACTAACTGGCACATGGTGTCACATGACTAACATAGTAGAATATTCTGTTAGTTTTTTAACCCCAAATATAATAGAGGTTCGTGAACCGCATAATAGAGCACCAAAATAGTCGTTCCAAACATATGGGACCTTAATGTCCGTGGACCGAAAATAAAGGTGCCAAGATATATTTAACCCAATTAAATATAAAACTTTTTTAGATAAAGAAGAAAAAATAACAATATAAGGTACACATTTAAAAATAATTATTTTCTAGAGCAGTGGGCTGAAAATTTAACAAAAGTAATGAAGCAATACAAATAGAGAATAGAAATCCTGTCTTGAGCCCCTCGTGCTCTCACCGAAAACACACCTCCCAACTCTCCTCCTTCCCGAGACAAGCGATGGCTGGGCATCCATGCCTCTTTTCTCCTCACCCCGACAGACCTCGCCGGCGGCCTCCTCTCGGCCCATATCTTCTACATCCTTTACTTCCCCATTCGCGAGGCACTCGCCCACAAAACCCAGCGACGAAGCTGGAGCCAAATCCACCGCCGCCCCGACAACCGCTTACCAATCAGCAGCTTCAGACTCAATAACCAAGCTTCCTAGCCACTCACCGAGCAAAGCAGCACCATCTATAGGAGTCCAACTCACCTTATCGGGGAGTCCGTCCCCAAACCACCATGCACCACTCCCGTCAGCCTCGACGACTTCAAACCACCCGGGGGCCGAGACAACAAAGCTCCAGCTTTCCCTCGCGAGGAAGAGCCGAGAAGGACCTAGGAGAAGCCCTAGGATTATTGACAACGAGATTATTAAAGTCCCCCCAAACTTGTTTCCCAGAATATATGAAGGAAGTAGCAGCTTTGCCCTACCCGGGAAGCTTGTCCAACCAACCGAGGTAAGTCCTCAGGATCTATGTACCATTCTGAGTCATGCTTGGAAGCCGGAAGGGGTGGTCTTCCAGCCCCTTTCGGGTGAGGCGATATCCCTTTATTTCCTCTCCAAGACTAGCATGGAGGCATTCCGAGATCAGGAACCATGGTTCGTCCATGGCAAGGCGATGATGTTTACTAATCTTCCCTACTGGACACAACCAAACATCCTATCTTTCTATAGCCTACGGATGGGGGTTAGGGTTTATGACGTCCCTATGGAGGCAAGCGTCCTCCAATGAAAACGTTCATAGCTATGAACCTGAGGGAGGAAGTGCAAGCCAAGCCTACCGAACCATCCCAGAAAGAAGCAATCTCTATCCCGTGGGTCCCATATCTACCCATCCGGTTGGATATAGACATCACATGGCCGTTAAAGAGACACCTGATCTTTGAGATTGAGGGACGTTCGACCCCATTTGTCACGCCCTAAATCCGAACTTGGCCGGGCTCGGGACATGAATTAAGAAATAACTGTTTTAAAAGACATAATAAATCTGAAATATATATATATTTATAAATCCAAAATGTGTTTAATAAGATAATGCCGAAAAATCCAATTGAAATAAATACATGTTCCAAAAATAGAAGTACGTCTTTACGCCAAATAAACTATAAAAAATGAATACTCGCTAGTCCCACGCTCCACGATATCCACTAACTCAAAGCATGTCCGAAACCTGTAGAGACAAGGTAAAGGGGTGA
>JAYMTN010002956.1:0-10429 GCA_036897425.1 Erodium trifolium
ACGGGAACACTCTTTTCATCATCATCATCATCATCATCATCATCACATTGTTGACCTTATGCATTGATTAGCTTTATGTGTGAGCACGACACCCATAGTTGTTTTCTTCTATAAAAAGTTTCCAACTTTATTTCCATTTTTGTCTTTCCTTACTTCTCACTTACATATCTCATTAACATTTCCATTTACATGTTCATTGCTTAAACCATTTACTTATGATAGAGAAGTGCATTTAGTGACGCTTATACATTTTTCGTCTTTTTACCATTTTAGTATATCTTATCATCCATTGGCATGAATGCTCCTTAGTGTCCGATCGATATTTATCGGTATCTATATTTCTTGAACGACCTTGTACATAAGTACGTTAAAGAGGATATGCTAAGACCCCGTCTTCATCCTTCCGTACAAACTAATAATGTATATGGGAATAGAGGGTCCCCCTGATGGATACATCTAATCGGTTGGAAAATCGGAGTCTCCTTCCCCCCGAGCTCGCATAATAGGATAAGGTCCCATGCATATAGACATAAGGGCCCTCTATTGGTCCGAGAAGCCTAGACGCTGCATAATAATAAGGATAAAGGGACATTTGACCCGGTCGTATGCCTTGCTCATCTCTAATTTGAGAGTCATGAAGCCTCTTGTTCCCTAGCTTTTGTGTGTGGAGATAATGTATAGTTTCAAAATAGATGAGAATATTATCTTGAATGCACCTACCTGGGATAAACATATCTTATGTTGGGGAAATAATTATGTGCATGAATGGCTCGAGGCATTAGCAAGGATCTTGGAGAGGATGTGAAAGCTCACATTGCATAGGGCTATCGGCCTAAGATCTGTGACCATCGTGGGGGTAAGTTTTTTAGGTATAAGGAAAAAGTTTGTGGCATTAAGGACTGGATCAAAATATGCTCATTCGATGGTATGTTGAATTAACTGTATAACCTTCTCTTTCACAACTGGCCAGTAATGCTGAAAGAACCTTGGATGAAGGTCATTCGGTCCGATTGTTTTAACAAGTCTCATTTGAATGACCATTACTCGTACCTCTTCAGAGAGGACTGGCTGAAGAAGATATGCATTCAATGATTTCGTAAGGCCCACATTCCAAAACCAAATCGAGAAAGACTATAGGTCGGGTAATCTAGTGGTGAAAAGATCCGTGAAATAATTAATGATTAGTTCCGTCATCCATGTGTCCCGTGTAAATTACTCACCGGCCTAATTTTGTAGAGAGAAGACCACATTTATCTTACGCCGAAATGAAGTCGCAACATGAAAGAATTTTATATCATATCTCCGTTCGTTAGCCATTGGTGTTTGACTCGTTGTCGCTATAATGATTCATGCATTATCACTGCAATTTCATATTGAATTTAGATCGCATATTAGCGGTGTACGTCTGCTCTATTACTACACCCATTTAATTATGCAATTCGGCGTTGACACCAGTTGATATGATTCAAAGTTTTCCAGAAATTATGTTGTCCCCAATGGTCCAAGCTTAGGCTTAATTGTTTAATCACAATCCTAATCGGGCTGTTTCATTAGTATCTCATTCAGCCTGTACGAGATGTCCACACTCAAGATCATATGTCTATTAAGATTCAAACCGAAGAGGTTGTCTCAGAATTACGGAAGTTTAAATATGGTAGTGAATAATACAGATCCATATATAGCGGTGCTCTGTCAAGACACGATTCCATACGTCGGAGGTTGTGACGGCCCCAAAACAGGTGAATGGTTGTCCCTGCATCGGAGCATCCCAGAGCTCTAGTTAGTCAATAACCCCTTGGAAATCCTAAGTTAGGTCTGGTGGTTAGGGACATCCCCCTTGTTTCCTACTGATTTAGAATGGCGTTAAATCCCCAATTACAATCCATCGGTGTCGATCATTGAATCCAAGTTGTCGGAAGAGGTCCCAAGTCTAGTTTCTGAGTTCTTTTTTAGGTTCCCCTTAAAATCCAGTAACTCTAATCGGGCTGTGCCCAAGATACGTTACTGTTGCATCAATATAATTCGGTGAAGACGAGCTTAAACTCACTAAAATACCTATATTCCATAGGAGGGCGGGGTAGTCAATTACTACAGGGAAAGAAAACACAATTTATAGCAATCGGGGTACAACCATCACACATACAAACTTGAAATTAGAACGAACACACAACAATAATGAAATTTGTGGTCGTTCCAGTAAACGGAAAACAACAGAAACATACAACCTCAAACCATCCTTCAAAGGTTTCTCATATGACCTATAATGCTCTCCAACCACTCTATCATCATTTCCATTAAGTAGGTTTAACGTGAACGCTCTACCTCGGTCATCGTCGATGTGTCTTCTACTTCCACATGGCATTATCGGAAAAAGAGGTCGTTTATTGCTCTTGCATTTTGATACTTTATCAGCATTGTCCGTCTTCGCTCGATCAATGATAGCCACTGCATTTGCTTCATTGCTTATGTGTTTCCCTTTCCTCTTCATGGACTTATGGCCTAACAGACACACTTGAGGGTCGCAAGATTCTACGTTCGGGATCGGGGTCGGCTCCACTCTAGTTGTAACTCGCCGGCAAGAGGTTTTTCTTTACCCATTGATGAAGGGGGCGTATTAGAGCTGTAAGACTTATACATATTCAATCGTTGCCGCTTATCCCCAACTGTGCCTTCCTCCGCGAGGAATTTAGGTTCATCACGCAACATCTCCCACAAATGGAAGTACTCAAACGTACACGGAATTTCCTCATCCGCATAGGTTGACAGGGCAATACGGATGAGATCATCGTGGTCGTGACCACTCGTCCAATTCCTCTAGGCTTGGATGAAATGTTGGTTGAATTTCTTCACCGTATGTGTAGTCATGTTTCAGTGGTTTTTACATTGCAACCACGACTTAACCGGGAAAGCACTGTCCTCGTTGTATTGTTTGGCAATTTTCCCTCAAAAGGTGTTACCCGTCTGGTGGTTCCCCTTCACGACGTCTTTAGATGTGACAAGCCAACCAAATGTGAACTTCTTGTCCTTCGACAGGTCCATAGTCTTTTTTTGCTGCTTCTCGGTCTTAAAGGTCCTGTTGAGAACGATTGCGAAGGTGTCCCGTTGCTTCCATCCCGAGAATCTTTCATGTATTCGTAATATTGGGTCCTGTGGCTAAAAACCATGGGTGGCTGCATGTACGGATTGCTCTCCATGTAAGGGTTGGACAAAATGGGTGAATTGATGTTCAACATATGTTGAAATCCCTCGGGCTGCTCGACATTGAACTCATTTGGGAATTGATTTTCGATCTTGTCGAACGACATTTTTTTTGGAAGCACAAATATAGGAACAAGACAAGTATATGAGAGATAAAAGATGAAGATGGAGAGTGTATGGAGTAAAAAGCCAATACAAGAGTCCTTCTATTGTTTATAGGTACAAGAAAAGAATTTTTTATTACATTTTTTGATTTTTTTAAATATCATTAAATTTTGATTTTTTAAAAATAAACATATTCTACTCCTGCTATGCGTTGTCAACTAGTTGGCCACCAATGGTTAGTGAGTCGGAGCTCGCCAGTTCTGTTAGACGAACTGCGAGTCGCAATTCCAACTCTCGTCTCCCTTTATGCAACCCGCAACCCACGAATCATGTCTCCCCTGCAACGTCAAGATCACGATTCCAGACTCATGCGATAGGAATTAGAGTCAACAAGCCACACATTGTTAATGCTCTAAATGTCTACCTTACTTGTGCCCCCATCGCTAAAATCTGGTTGGGGGTAAAGTCAAACTCCAATCCAAAAATCCAAAAATAAAAATGAAATCAGAGAAGGCCATTTGGGCTGAAATTGAAATCTCATCTCTTTTTACAACTTTCAATCGCACCAAATTGACATATTTACACTGAATTCAAACGCAAACCCAAAACAATAACTTACAAGGACTCGAATTGATTTGATTCCAAATTATAAAATAAAATTGAAGCATAAATCAAACAAAAGAATAAAGAGAGCTTTGAAACAATGAAAGGTTAGAATCCCATCAAATTACCAAAAACAAATATGGCTATGGGCTTATGTCCAGAAAAATCAATCATAAATCCTTATTAAACAAGAAAAACCTAGAAAATTTTTGAAACCCTCGCCGTCGAGCTTCTCCACCCACCTCCAACTCCTTCACCGTTGTGTTGTGCTCTATTTTGAGACCGAGGAAAGAAAAGGCGGGAATGAAAATCCATCGACAAAATGATAGAATTTTTCAAAAAGAAGATGAGAAGGCCAGATTCGTCATTTAAAAAAATAGTATGGTCATATGCAAAGCCCGAAAATGAATAACGTGTAATCAAGTGAAATTTGCGGATAATTAACAATACTTAACCTAAAAACATTGTTCTCTTTGCTTATTTCATGTACATTAATTAAAGACAACTTATTTCTATAAATTAATGATCAATTCATGTGTGATGCACAAATCTTATTTTTGCGATCACAAAAACTATTCCGTCTACACAGATCCGAGAAACTAGTGAGCCAAAATAACCAATATGCATTCTTTTCCAGCAATCATATATAAATCAAAATCAAGCAATGTTTGTAACTTATATATAAATCAAAATCAAGCAATGTTTGTAACTTATAAACCTCGATTTTGGGATGCCATTGATACTGAGCTCATACACTAACAGGCAAAGAAAACAAAACTTGTAGCCTGAGGGAAAATCAAATTCTTCACTGGCTTCGGACAAGAACTTTGGTACAAAGACTCCTCCAAACATATGCTACAGGTCAAGTCCTCTTAGTTTTGTTTTTATTTTTCCTCAAAGCTTCTCTCTTCTCTTCCCTGCAGGAGGTTCAGGAGAAAAGATTAACAATATTTCAATTATTTACCAAGACAACCCGAATATTTTACGGTAAAAGAGCTACATTAACCCCTATATATTATTTCAGTCCTTTTTATGTCATGGCTAGATGATAAGTAGATATTTTCAAGACAAAAGTCTCTGGTGCATGAAATTCTAAGAGGTTGGGAGAGGATAAAGTAGGCTATTTTTTACCTTGATTCTGAGATTTCCTTCTTAGCTGGATAAAATTTCTTCTCGTCCTTCTCTATAACGTATTTTCTAAAGAACATTCTCTTGGGGTGTTTCTTTCCTTCTCCGTCCTCCTCTTTCACAGGGACTGCCTTTTCTTTTCTTTCTTCTTTCGAATGTTTCTTGGATTTTTCACCATCTTCAATATCAGTGTCATCCTCATCTAACAAAGAATCAAACTCCACTGTTTCTGCTGCTTCTGTTGTTTCTCCTGCTTCAGAAGATGTTGAAGGATGCTTGGAATTGCTCATTTTCATCAACTGAAACAAGAAAGAAAGACAGGACTAAATTAGCTGCTCATATAAAGCACACTATATTTTCGCTCAAATAGTTTCCACTCAAACTTGGAATTTAACCGATAATCAGATCAATGAATAAGAACACATTACTAAAAGAAAATGGAATTCACGGACAAATGCATATGACATTAACTCTACAGAACACCGATGTGTTTAAAAGCATGCCGAAAATTGACAAACTATCCCATCAACGAGAGATCCACTACAGTTTACAACAATCAACAAAAAGATCGCAACGGTAACCATGAAAATTGACATGTAAAGAATGTACCTTAGCCACAAAAAATCCATCCATGTTATGAACATGAGGATAGAATCGCCTTGTCTTCTCTAAGGAAGGGTGAAACCTGTGTTCCCTAAAGCGAGTAAACCTGGACCAAAACAAGTATAAATAAATGTAAGAGCCAGAATATTTACTAGCAATAAAAAATGGCAAGAAGGAAATCCAGATTACCCTGGACGCCCAAAGTCAAGTCCACATGGTACAAGCTTAACATCCCTCCTCTTAAGTGCATAGTCAATCACAGCTTCATTCTGCAAAATAAGTAGTTAATGAGACAAGTAGAATAGGTCAGATTTAGTTACATCACAGTCCCCTAGTAATCTCCAAAAGAGTGTGCAGAAACGAACCTCGGGAATCATTAGTGAGCAAGTGGAATAAACAATGTATCCCCCAGACTTTGAATTGGCATCGACCATGTCAATTGCCGCAAGTATCAATTGCTATGAGATCAAAAAAAAATCTATTCAGAAATATGTTTTAATTTAAGAAAACCAAATATACAAAGGCATTTTTATCTTCCAACAAATATGGTAAGGGCATTTTGCTGATGACAATGTTAAAGAAATACAGGTATTATGTTTTGACATACATGTATAATGAGAGCAAAACCTAATATTTCAAGTGCTATTCTGTTCCAGTCCTCTGGTTAAAAAAACAAGAACTACAGAACTCACTGAGTTCACTGCAATTAAAATACACTGAACGAAAGCTACCTTCTGCAAATGAGCGCATTTCTGTATATCATCAAGGCTTTTGGAGGTTTTAACAGATTCGTCTTTAGATATAACCTACAAATTATGAGGTATCATTAGGCCAGTATGCAACAAAAAAAAAACACAATAAAGAGGAAATAGGAAAAAAAATAAACCCAATAGCATACCCCAGTTCCGCTGCAAGGGGCATCAAGCAATACTCTATCAGCTGTGTTGAGACCCAAAACCTTGGGAAGCTGAAATTGAAAGAGAAAAAAAGAAGCCATTAGGTGAATGATTGGAATATTCTTAACGCAATTATAACATAAGAAAATCATTAAGGTCAAAACTATATGTCTAATAACCATTCTAAAAACAGATTTCAAGAAAATTTGTAAAGAGAGATACATCATGAAGATTTGAACTACTTGCCCAGTACATAGTAACAACAGACACCCTCACAAGGGTAAAAAAACTAAAGAAGCGTGGCTTCATGTAAATTGTACATAGCACTGAGTACTTAGTAAGGGTAGTTGGCAAGAAAGGGCTAACCTCCCTCCCATCGTAGTTACAAACTATGGTGTTTGTCACTCCCATACGATGTAAATTAGCAGTGAGAGACTTTAGCCTTGGTCCTTTCATCTCGTTAGCAAAAATTAAACCTGGCAAAAATTAAAATATAAGAAAAACTAGTGATAAATAGATCTCCCAAACAAAAAGAAAATAGACATATACATATAATCAATGTGCAAACGTCAGAAACTACATATTGCAATCACATTATAAAAGAACGATAACAGTGCACTATATTCTGCACAAGCCACCTTTTTCTGGTGATCATTACACTAACAAAAATGGTATAGTCAATAATGACTCATACGGTACTAAATGATCAATTATTTCTACCATGGGTTGTATCATGAATGAGATAATGAAATACCAGAAAGCAAACCATGTGCAAAAGGAAAAAAAAAAACAGAATAAGATTACTCAAATCAAACTGAAATTATCACATACCACTGTTTTTCATAAGAGCAGCAATGTAAGTTGTTTTACCCCCAGGTGCAGCCCTACAACAGAAATGAACGCTCGTTAAAAAACTGTATAGTGTGCCAGCTGCATTAATACTCTACATAACTACAAAATTCCTACATGCATGTAATTTTGACTTAATGCACACCTGACACTATATGACCGGATGCCTATCAAGATAACAACTTCAGCTGCACAAGATGCTACCCTATTCAATTTAAGCATTCTCGTTTACCAGATTCAACGTAACCATGGATGTCATACTAATTTGCACTTCGCTCCTACAACTACTATATTCAAAACATACACAAAGTTGAGACTTAAGACGAACTCCGAACATGGCCATACAACATAATTGTATGTGCAACTACTAATAAACACAACAAAACTATGAAATTATATATATAATACATCTACCTTTGGATGCTAATAATGAAGTGATTCTCAAGAAATAGAAAGCAGAGATTTCATTTACAAAAATTGAATGACTACTTACGCCATGTCAACAACACGTTCCTTCTCTTGAGGAGCAAGAGCCATCACAGGAAGAAAAGAGCTAGCACTTTGCAGCTGTGAATAAGCAAGGCATAACTAGTAAGTATGACATAAAACATTCAACATGCAATAACACAAGCAAAATAAAAGCGTACCATGTAAAAACCAGCCATATATTCTGGAGTGGCACCAATTGGAACTTGGGAGTCGTAAACTACCAGACCAACCTGCCATTATAATGGTGAGCATTCCAATACATTCTTGCTGATACACTGAATAGAATAAAAGTAAAAGAACAAATGAACTCAGATAGTAGGCCCTCCTTACTTTTGACCATTTGCTTAAAGGGTCTAGGTTTACTCCTCTATTCAACAGAACATCTGCTAAATCCCTTCTTCGCGTCTGAATACAGAAAGAAAATACACGATTAAGAACTAAAGGTAGATGTGACATAAGTCATATGAATCCAAATATTAAATTAACCTTCAGAGTATTTGTTCGTAAGCAAATAGGTCGAGGCTTTTCAAAAGCTTCAATCAGTTCCAGAAGTTCAACAGCCGGAAACATCTGTACAACAGAAAGGAAATCGATCACAAAAATCTTATTTAACAATCTAGAAAAGAACAAAACGAAATGGGAGAAACCACAATACAAGGAGACACAGAGCAAAAGAAGAAAATTACATCCACCAAAACCCTGATTAGGAATTCATTGTAGCCATAATATGAACCTAAATCCATCTTAAGCTGGTCGGTATAATCCTTCCGCGATGCCCCCTTTGCCTTCAAAGCCTTTAAATTTGAAAGCACTCGAACAACTAAAGACAAATATAAAATCAAACAAATGCTGAGTGAAGTAATTTAAATCAATTAGAACATGAATCACGGGAAGCTGATGAAAAGCCACTCACTCTCTCTTATCCTGCGTTGTAGATTAGAAAGATCAGGGGGGCCACGTGCCTCTTCTTCAAGTTCCTATGTTTATGCAACAACAGAATAGATTATCAGACGTAAAATTCATTCAAATGATCCTAAAGAAGGTATATAACAATTATACCTCCTTGGTTGGCAGATTGAACTCATCAGACTCTTCTTTTATGTTAAGCTGCAATTCATTCTCTGCGTCTTCTCTTTCCCTTGCCATTTTTTCATCAATAGCTCTGGACTTGCCCTCAATGTCAGAGCCATCTGAATCTGAGTCTGAGTCTGAACCTGAACCTTTCTCTGCAACTATACAATGAAATAGAGAGCTGGGCATTAGAGAAAAGAAAAGAAAACAAATAAGATATAAAGGACACCTAAAAACCTTATTGCCATCCGATACATACCTTCATCATCATTACTTCCCTGAAGAAAATCATCAGTGAAGGGATCATCCTCGTCTGAGGACATTTCAGAGCCAGAACCTGATGCCTGGTCATCCTCATCAAGTCCTTGCTGGACTTCAACTTCATCATCTTCTTCTTCACTGTCATCCTCATCAAGTCCTTGCTGGACTTGAACTTCATCATCTTCTTCTTCACTTACACAGTCAGAATCATCGGAAAGGTCTTGTCTTCTAGGGGGGTTAGCAGTGCGAAGTTGATTCCTTTGCTTCTTGGTCGGTGGAGGTTTCGGTGAATGCTTACCTTTCCTCTTAATTAGAGCGCAAGGGGCCATGGGAACTGCCAAATCAGAGACGGAGACGTTCAGAGGATACATTCTAACACTTAGACATAGTTAGTTGCAAAGGAACATAAGCCATGTAGTTTCTCAAATTCAGAAAAATATATGCTATTGACAAGCACTATATCAGACAAATGTGGATTCAGACAACATAATAGTTTCTCAAATTCAGCCATATAGACAGTTACTTAAGCAACAACTTCAAAGAATCCTACTTGTGTAAACTGGAGCAGCCAAGAATGAAAGTAATAACCTAACTGCTATGTTGGAAAGGATTAGCCAGACCCAAAAATCAAAATGAAGATGAATAAAAAATTATGAAGCAAAAACATTCACGAAGATGAACACACAGTATATATTTAGTCCGGAACGGGAAGAACCTACCAGTTGTAGTGATGGAAAAGGAGAGAATGGAAGGGGGCGGCGCGGCGTCAGACAGAGAGCAAGGCGAGGAGAAGGAAGTTAGAACAAGTCTAAAAAGTCCTGCAGGGTTTAGAAAGCTCTGCCAACACTGTTGATTGAAGGGCTATGGAATCGGTTCTGGTTTGGGCTGGGCTTGGGTTAGAGCATGTAGTGAGGCCCCAGAGCCTATTTTGTTAATTCCACATGTGTAAAAGGACCGGGTATCTAGATCCGACTCCGGACCCGGTTTATCTGATCATCTTAAATTAATATCCGGACCTAGACCGCATTCCCATATTATTTTTGGTTTTTCTTACAAATCAAATAGAAATCAACTCTTAATCTAAAAGTTGTGTGTATGAATTTTTTTTTAGTAAAACTATCATATTACTTTTTTTTTACCAATTCACTATTTTAATTTTTCCCGCTTCGTTTGAACTCCGATTGGCTTCAAACTTACACCAATATTATTGTTTTTTCAAGGGCTTT
>JAYMTN010002957.1:0-10429 GCA_036897425.1 Erodium trifolium
ATAGTCTTTTACTCCCTTTTTCATCTCTTCTAAGGGCTTATGGACATGTGTCCATGTGGGGACCACTCCCTCTTTAAAATATCTCAGCCGGTAATTAATTACTCGATGCCTTGATTTTCGTGCCCGAATGGTCCAAAATGACAAAAAGTGAAAACCCTCCTGTTGACTTAAAATGACCCAACTAAGCTAACCGTGGCGACGGTTAAGCTTTTCAGGTCTCGTTTGAGTCTCGGACGCCTCGGGGTCAATAGTTGACTTTCCGGCGAAAAAGTCAACATTTTCCCTTTTTCACCCGATTTGACCGGTAGTGACCGGGGATAGTTCTTACACCATCCCTAGAAAAGGGATGCCTTGCACACAAATCCATTGGAAAGTTCCCTCTTGTAGAGAAATTGTATCAGGTTCACCAATGATTTTCATCCAAGACTTTTCCCATCTCCAATCAATCGATTCAGGTTCAGGCGATTTGTCACCTAGGTTCAATAGACAAACCATATTCCCAAATTTTTTGGCCAAAAAAATTCAAACCCCTTTCCTCCTTATCGCATTTTGCATCAAATCCAAACTGCGTGTCGACAACGCTACTCCAATTCTCCCAGTCTCTGCCAATCTGATGTGATTGTCTACTAAAATCCCACGACACAAAACCTCCTCAGTCTCCTTTGTCCCTCTGTCCCTAGGGATCACGTCTACTACCGTCTCCTTGACACCTCTAGTCGATGCAATCTCATCTACCTTCTGGATTTATGCAACCCGACTCTCACCTTTCTCATTTGTTTTCACCCACTTTACCCAAGTTTTTGGCCTCGATTGCTTTTGTTTGTTTCCCCCCACTCAGGCCAATGCCACGAAGAAAGTATACCCTATCACACGATAGCCATTCATCTTCTCCTCCACTTTCTCAACTTCTCCTTGATTCAAAACCCAAAATACTAACCTCTTTTGTTTGGTATGCGCACTAGCTTTGCCCTCTGAACAAACCCCACCCCTTCCTTAATCTCCCAAACAGGCTTGTCATCCAATCCGCAGTGGCAGATTGCACACAAACACCTTAACCTCATGTCCCTTCTCGGTAGGATGGATCTTATTGTCTTCCTTCCTGTATCACGCCTGGCTCGACTTTCATGTCCTTCAATTCCTCTTCGATCTCCTTATTGCTCCTTAACCCTAGAGCTTCCTTGTAGCTCTGGATCTTGAATGTTTGTCCCGAACCCGATCCCTTCCAAACCGACGTAACTACCCCAAAGTCGAGATCGTTGGTGTCGGCGAACTGCCTCCCTCTCACTCATTTCGTTCTTTTCTTTTGTTTTTGAGTGATAATGTGACATCATGGTAAATATTAGATCTCAGCTATGTATGACTTGAATCGATTTTCATGGTGTTGAGGATAAGAATGGTTTTCAATTGACTTTGTCCCTATACAATGAAAAACATGAATTGCTGATATATCTCTATTAAGTTGAAATATCTTTAAAGAGGACATACAGGAAATGTTGTAATTCCTATTTCGGTATCAGATAGGACGTAGGCAAGGAGGACGGAAGACTGATGTAGTCAGTTCTCCTATGTACTGCTTTTTGCTTTGCTTTCGTAGCAGTATTGGTCTAGGAAACTGTTCTTTTTTTAGGATATTTTCTTGCATTGTTCTATGGTCTTGTAGAATGCTTGCTTAATAAAAAAAAATTAGCCTATCAAAAAAAAATCTTTAAAGAGGACCTAACTATTATTTATGTACTTGACCTTAACAAATACACCTTTGAGAACCAAAAACCGATTGTTGGTAATTGTGTAGGGTATATCAATGTTTACACCAGCGACATAATAGTTCAAGAACATCGCGTTTATTTGTCAAGTCTGCAATATATATATATATATTTTCACAATATTGACGTAAGGTGTTATCACCTCGTTAATCTCTTTCCGCGTTAATTGTTATATTCTTGTGGATGATTGTCGGACAAAAGTTACAAAGTGATTAAGTTCACACTATATCGTTTATGTCAACTTGGGTTCAATTTTGAAATCAGAAAGACTTATCATTGAATAATGTAAAGTGTGTTTACGTGTTCCTTGATCTAGGATATTTCTAATCTTATACATCAAGCTCTAAACAAGCGAATGGTGAATGAGAAATTAAGTTTCAAATCTCACCTTGTAAACTTGTGATGAGATAGAGTTATTCTCAATGGTGTTTGAATGAAATCGGGCTTTGTGAGCTTGCCCCAATTAGTTTTGGGCCCATTATATACTCAAACCCGTTTTGAATTGAACTTGTCGAAATTTATTTTGGGTCATGGTGATGACATTTTCTAGGCCATTTAGAGTTTGTAACTAACTAGTGATTACTTAAGGTAAACATAGACTGTCAACAACTGCAACATCTCTTCCTCATCGTTTCGAAACTGCCATAAATATTTGTTTATCACACGAAAACCCAAATTGAGTTATGGGATGACGTTGTAGTTGGGATTTGAGAGTTTTGGGTCATATTGGGCCTTACTTCGGGGTCCATTCAATTTCTTTATGGGCTTATAGGCCTTACTTGGGGGTCCATTGAAGTTTAATCATTACTTTTATCCAAACTTGGGACCCTAACTAGTAAATACATTCAAACACAACATAAAAATAGAAAATTAGGGATAGGGGATGAAGGTTCCAAACCTTACAACAACAACAAAAAGCACCAATGATTTTTTGTCTAATGTTTTTGCTCCAACATTTAGTTATTGGGAGGAGTTGTTAGGAGCCATGTGGGTTTCACATGCACATCCCATGTGAAGCAAGGAACCACCATGAAACCTACACTTGATTTTTATAATATGCTCTTTGGAAGCCCTACACCTACTTTTCTACTTTCTAAATTCTAACATATCAACTCTTCTTAACAATCTTGTAATATGTACTCCTATATACATATATAACTTTTTTTTATTAAAAAAAGAGTAGGTTTGAGAGTTGAATTTTTTATGGCTTTCATTGGATTAGGCCACCCAACCACTTTTCTCTACGTGCCTTCTTTGATTCAACCTCATATGGGACTGTTATAATTTCAACTAATTTATTAACATTGATTCTAAACAATTTCTCTAGTTCGATCAACAGTTTACATTTTTCGAAGGTAAGCATAATGCCGACGAAATGACATGACTGTAATAACAAAGCAATACAGATTTGGTGTTAACGAAAAATGTAATGACTAAGGGCTAATTAGGTCATGATTTATGATTCTATTGTGTTCCATGATGAACATGAGATTGTATGCAACATTATTTGGGTACACCATGATTGGTTTTGACTGCTTTTGTCTAGACATATGGGTATGAATGACTCCTCATTCATTCCCAACTAACCCGAAATGGCACACTCTTTGTCCAATTGAAATAGGGCCATTCAAAATGAGATGCTCTAATTTTTGATCATGAGATCAATATAGCTAAGGGAAAATTTTATTTAATCATAATTTTGGTTAATTCTCAAATCATAATCCATATCGATTAACTTTTTTATATAATAACAAATCTGATAAATTAATTCTCAAAATGTATAAAAATCTATTAAGTGTGACGAATTCCGTAAAATATCAGTCACATGCTTATTACGTGCCTCTAAAACATTTCTTAAATGGCATGAGAAAACTTGATGTCATAACTCATAACGTAGACATTTTGTTTATTCTCAAATCATAGCTCTGACCTATCAACTTTTCCTGTTACTCACTGAACGACCGTTAAACTCAAGGACGGAAAATGACAAACGTTGCGGTCAACGTTATGATATGAGAATCAACCTTTGTTTGGGTTATGATTTGACAATAAACGAAATATTAGGGTTATGACATCCAGTTACCCCTAGTTTCTTATTACTCACACAGTAATAAAAAAAAAATAGTAGAAAAACACAACTTTAGGCCACCTAATATTCTATTTCTTTTTCTCTTTCAAAATCACAAAATTAGCCACCAATTTTTTCCTTAAAAAAAAGCATAAAAGAAACTGATGGTTCTGAGAAAGGAGCCACAAATCAACAAAAATCTGAAATAAAATAATGATTACAATTGAGAAGATGTGTTATGCTTAACAAGAGCGGGCAAACTAATTCTACAAAACCCTAGCTACTTTCTCTCCTCTGTCGCACTAATGGAAAATCTATCATCTTCCTCCACCAATCCGATATTGTTGTAGGCCCCCACCACTTTGGAGCGTCTACCACGTCCTCCTACTCCATTAGCTCCTCCCTTGTGTCCCTTCACGGACTTCGTGAAATTGAAACGTGAGTGGAAGGTTATAAAATCGGGTCCCACAGCTGTCCTTTTCTAATTCCCTCTACCTACGGCAATGGAGTCCATCACCGATCATCCGTCACTGCCCGATCTCGTCCCCCCACCACGTCCCTCCCAGGAAGCCGTCCACCCTAAGCATGCACCTCGCAAACCCAAGAAGGAAACAAGCATGACCGACCCTGAGCCAGTGGGTTGTCCGTCGTCGACGCCTTCACCCAATCCACTACTACCAACACTCTCATTCAGTCCTCCATTGTCGGCGTTTATTCAAGGACCATTCCAATAAGGGGTCTCCTCTCAGGCTATTTTTTTCATGGGTGTGTGGTAGACGACCTTAGAAGATTGCTCCTTTGCGGTCAATCTATCAAATGCAGAATCCTCATCAGCCGTCGCCAATTCTATAGGTTTCAGCAATGACGATGTGTAGGCCCCCCTTTGCCTCCCCCTTTATGGACCAGTATTCGTTAAAGGTTGACGGACCTTGATGTTCGGACTTCCCAGGCATTAGCGGTGAAGGCCTCCCAGGATGAGTTGGAAGGGATGCATGTGTTGATTACTGCCTTGTTCCCATCTTTAGACAATATCGGGGTCTCCTTGGCGGCGTGTTCTCTACTGCCAGATGAGGATGTTGTTGCCAGGTCCCCACGTCCCAAGTGTTCTACCCTTCCCCGGTGTGTATGTAGTATGAGATAGTAGGTCGGTTTCTCTCCCTCCGCCCGTTCAAAGGTGATCTGATGCTTCGGATCATTATCAAGGCGCGGGGATCATTAGATGAGGGTTTAGTTGTGAATGACTTCTCCTCGGGGGTGTATGGTTTTTATTTTGCATCTCCCACGAGAATGGAAAGGGTGCGACACTCTGAGCCTTAACGCTTTCGGAATTACCCCTTGTTCTAACAGACATCTCGGTAGATGGCCTCTCCTCCCCGGCCACAGAGAGGATCCAACTTTGGGTCCTACCTGAAAAGGTTTCGACGGTCACAACTTGCACTAAGGTAGGTGCCTCTCTCGATGATTGTGTCACGGTGCATGCTGACAAGTAAGGCTTTTGCTAAAAGGAAAAGTCTTCAATTTTTTAACATCCATGAATTTGGTTTCACCTGCGACAGTTCCAGGCCCCCCTGTATGGGGGCCAATTTGGGAAGATTTGCGCCTATAGATGGAGATCGGAGTCACAACGTAGGCTAATCAGAGAGAGTAACAGAAGGAACCATCATCCAACCCATATCAACGAGCATGAGATTTCCTTGTTTAGCTTCATGCATTTTTCGTTGCAGTGAGACGGTACCGGTGATACGAGGGAAAGAAGGGTTTATGAGCATGCAACAAAAGTGTAAGGAAATTGTTGATGACGATGTGACCGAGGAAGTAGAGGTTGATTCTACAAATCACTAGAGGGGTGTATAGGGCTCAGATAAGAAGGGACGCGACTCGATTAATTCTTTCAAGTTGCTCGTGCATAACGTCCCACCGTAGGTCAGGGCGAGATGGTTGAGGGAGAAACTCAGTGCAATAGGTTAGGTGAATAAGACTTTTGTTTGCAACAGAAAAAATGAGGAAGGTTGTTTCTTTGGCTTCATCATATGGCTTCACATACGGAAGTTGCGGCTATGATATAGGCCTTAAAACGGAGTGATCTTTAAGGGTCGGCGTCTGTTGGTGGTCGAGGTTTGGCCATTTTCCCGGAGACCGAAGAAGAGATGGATTTCAAAAAGATACAGTAGAAACATGATAAATTAATACTCGATTAATTAATAAAATCTTTAAGATAATAATTTTTTCTAGCCCCGACTCGGTAATATGGTGCTAAATTAATAATATAAATTATTAACTCTTTTAATTAATAAATTTTGATGGTCCTATGTCTATTAATTTATAGAGTTTCTACTATATTTGGGATCTCAAAGGGTTAGTGTTAAGTTAGGTGAAACCTCAATGTTTATAGGATCTATCATGGAGGATTTTTGCTCCTACGTCGCTAAGGCGGTAATTGGGATAGCCCATCCGAACGTTTCAGCGGATCTAGTCAACCTGGAGATGGCCAAAAAAGGATTAACGACCATCGGTGTTAAGGACTTTGGTAACAAAGTCTTTCTCCTTTACTCTTTGGACCCATCTCAAGCCCTAGTGAATGTGGACGGGCCATTAGTTGTTTCGAAGTGGTACGAAACATGGGTAACTTATTGATGCAATCTGGCTTTTTCCAGTGGGTGTCGGTGCAAGGACTACCTATCTACGAATGGTGTCAATATAATTTGAAGTGTTGGGAAAGTCTTTGTTAATTCAATTCTCAAAGATCAAGTTAACTCTACGGTGTTTGATATGAGTTACGTATTGATCCCTAGTCCATTAAAAGTTAAGACCACTAAACTCAATCTCAGGCTGGAGGGTTTTAGTTTAAAGATCCTGGTTGAACCTATACCAGTAGCCATGGTCCCAAAATGCCGTTTTTGTGTTCCTTTTCCGTCGTTGCTCTCAAAAGTTGAGATCGCCACCTTCAAGGGAAGAGATTTTTAAGATAGTGAAAGGGGGTTCAACTTATACTCTCGGAGTGGAAGGAGCAACAAATACTATTTCAAATTCAAACTTGTATTTTCCTTCTCTATCCAACACGCTTATATTGGGAAGGGAGGCACAGAGTTTGTTAATTCCATCCCCAAAACTCTGGCAGGTAGTTTCTAGCTCAATATTTCTAGTTGACCGGACACCTGGACCAATCACACCGCGAAGTGCAAGTAACTTTCGGCCTCTAGATGTTTTGTGCAATGCACAGTTAAGTGACTCCTCGAATATAGGTAGCGGGAGGACATTAAAGAGCAGTACACAAGCTCCAACTGCAGTCTATTGTTGGGTCTCAAGGGAGAGAAGAAGATAACAAACACAATAGAACAAACTCCCGAGACATCCAAGGATCACTACTACGATTAGATTCACAAAACAAAAATAAAATGACGTTTCCTTACAAATTGAAGAACACCGAGTAAAGGATAGATGACTTGAGTCTCCAAGACGCCTACGTATCCTTTTAGGAATCAAAACCACGCAGTTCTTAAGCTTGAGGACTCAAGAACACAACAAGAAGATGAAGAACAAGGGAAGAGAGGAAAGCTCACAATTTCTAGAGAGAGTCTCCGACATCTCTCTAGAAAACCCTCCTCCATCGTTCATCGTCCGCCTCCTCCTCTAACTTTAACCTCCCCCGACGGCTTTTCGGGTGATCTTGACCTCGGAGGCCGGTGGCGGTGGACTCGTCCCTGTTTTCCTACCCCTTCGCTCCTCTTTTCTTCCTCCTTGTTCCTCTCCGGTGAAGCGGGGTGGCTCGCTCTCCTCTCTGATGGTGGCGCCTACTCAGATCCGGTCGTGGGATGTCCTTCTCTGTGGTAGATCGACGCGGATCTGGTAGCCCCCGCCTTGTTCGTGCATAGGTTAACTCGTTTACATTTCTTCACCGCTTTGGGGGTTGGGGCGTGTCAGCTCCGGCCGTGGGATGCCTTTTCTCACATTCTACGGTGAGGATTGTCGCAGATCTGGCCGCCCTCGCCGCTGTGTTGGTTGCTCTACTGATGTAGTTGCGATGGTGGATTCTTCCTCAGTTCCCAACGACTTTTCCAGATCCGGTCGTGGGTCAAGCTTCCTTCTTCTTCTTCTTCTTCTTCTTCTTCTTCTTTGCTGGTGTTTTTTGATGTTGGGGAGGATGCCTTCTCAACCGTCGCTTCTCCGCCCGTAGATCTGCAGATCTGGGGCTGCCTCTAACGGGCTTCTATCTGCGAGCTCGGAGGTAAGGTTCTCCCCTACCCTCTTTTTTCTAAGCTATCTTCTCTCTCCCCTTGCTTCAATTTTCTGATCGGGTTTCGTGTCTTCCCGTACGAGCTCGTCGGTTTTGAAGTGTTGGCCGCCGGCGAGTCTCTTGAGCGTCATGCCTTTGGAACCCTTTCAAGATTCTTGTTTAGCTAAGAGGGATTTGGTATCCTCTACCGGATTAGACTCAACCGTCCGCAGTGCTGGCCACCGATACTTGAGCAGGGAGCTGATTTAGTCCCGCAAAGTTTGGGGTATGTCGTTCTTTGGATGTTGGTTGAAATCTTTTGTTGGAGCTTAATGGTGGACAAATCTGGTTATGCTAGGCCCCTAAATTGTGCTTCATGGTGGTAAAATTCGGTGTTAGGCCATAGTTTTTTTCCTTGTTATTTTCTCTGCTTGTTTATTTGGTTATATTGTTGTATTTCTGTTGTTTTTCTGGTTGTAATTCGGGGTGTATATGGTTGGTTATGTGGTTTTTCTTCATCCCTGGGGTAGGGCTCTATCTTCTTGAGGTTCATATGAGGAATGCTCTTAGGTTGTATATGTTTCTCCATCCCCAAGCTCTTTACTTTAAAGAGTCAGTTTTTAATATATGTTTTGTTGATAAAAAATATGAAGAACAAGGGGAGGCCGGCCATGCAAGGGGAGAGAAAGAGAGAGAAAATAATGTAGCTCAAGGCCTTCTTCTTTTGCATGTGTGTTGAGTGTTATTTAGTGATGGTTGAAAGCTTTCACTTCATATAACCCATCAACATAATTAATTAGTATATTAGGATAGTGGACGAAAAAGAATTATTAGTTAATTAGTTAGTTAGTGGATGGTAGGTCTCACCTAGTTACTAACTAATTAAGTTAACTAATCTAGTTAGAACAATTTAGTCAAGACTTGACTTGTTGGCTCCTTGGGCCTTTGGTGACATGGGCTGCCCATGGGCCTCGTGGGTGGTGGCCCACGGCTACTCCCAACGAGGTCCTGTGACGAGCTCATCGTCTCTAAAGCCTTCCATCTCGGATATGTCCAACATTATCCGACAAGATTGTTCCAAATAATTTCAGTCTTGTCTCGATTTGTAACATCCTAATTACTCATAGGCACATGACCAAAAACCCCGTTTTGGTCATGTCTCGTGTTAGCGTTCTTTCTTGGCCATTGTCCATCAATGTGTTATTGAGTTACATCCTCCAGTGTGACCCACTTAGGCTTATGCATGTCAGTAGATCAACGTAAAATCCCATTTTACTTGATTCTACATAAGTGGCATCTATGAAACATTAGATTGCCTGACGCTGCATAATAAATCGACTCTTGTCGATTTTAACCTTGGTGTCGTCTATGTCATTATCCTTTTTATCTCTAGATATCCTGATTGAGATAAGGCATAAAGTCGTCATACTTATTATTCTCAATCATTGTTCCTCGATATGCGAGATGATTGAATATACGATACATAGTATCATGTGCATGGCCATGCTATTCTTTCAGCCACTCTCGATCGAGCGGCCGGAACATATATCATTCTTGTACCGTAGTATGAAGGATAAATTCATTAGCCGTCTTTCGCGTTACTCATGCAGTCTGTCCCCAAGCCAATCCTGGCCGTTATGGAAGCCCAGTTACGGACAATGTTAGGCTCAGGTCATACTCTGTTGTTTACAACATAGCAATCAAAAACTCATTGTTCTAAGGATACATGACAAGCTACGACACTGAATATGATCATGACTATCTATGGCACATATTCAGGGTGGGTCGTCCAATATCATCTCCCACATGATAGCTATGATCATACTTCGGAATCCCATTTCAATGACTAATAGAACATAAGCCATAAAGAGTCATCTTTCATACTAGTCGCTTCTCGCGAATCTTTATTTACTAGAGGGATCAAGTGTGATTTGTCACAATCTATGGTTCTATTTTGCACGGTGGGCATAGATCAGAACACACTTCAATATATTACTTTAACACATAAGTAATATTAAACCGCTTTACATTTATTTCCAATGCTGACAAAGTACAAACTATACATTTGGAGATTTACGATTGAGCTATAGGATGTCCAACAATCTCCCACTTGACCTTAATTCCAATCTAAATCCTAGTTTATAACCATTGACTTTACTTGTCTCTCATATTTAGGCATTTAGAGTGTCTTAGTCAATGGATCGGTTATGTTGTCATCAATTGCAATGTAGGTGATCTTCACATCACCTCTATTCAAAATTTCTCTAATGAGGTGGTAACGCCTTAGTACATGCTTGGATTTGTTATGCGATCTAGGATCTTTAACTTGCGCAATGGCCCCTATGTTGTTGCAAAATAGATTCACCGGGCTTGATGGGTTTTTAA
>JAYMTN010002958.1:0-10428 GCA_036897425.1 Erodium trifolium
TTTTTGTCTGAGTATCCTTTGTCGCGGAAACTCGTTTCTTTTATGTTATTTACTTTTCAGTGTTTATTGTTTTTTGCTCTGTACACACTCGTTATTTTAATATACAATCGTTTCTTCGATAAAAAAAATAACTTTATCCACACTACCATATATATGATACAAATATTTAAGAGTTTTTCTATCCAAATTGAATTTAGAAAAATAAGTTTTAAGATTTTATAAAATTTATTATAAATATGTATATTAGTACATCACACCAAACATAAAATCATAGTCAAATATATCCTAGAAGAGTAGCACATCACATGGTGTAAACAAATTTGTGATATACAATAACAGTCAAATGTCTAACACGAATAAAATCATAGCCTTTCCATGGAAGTCCAAGCAAATCCTTTAAAGAAATAAATTGTGAAACCGACCTAATAATAATTGAATAAATAAATAATGTAGATTGTCTTATAAAAAAAAAAATGGGTGAATATAAAATAGAGAGAGAAGAACGTTATGGGTTTGAATTAGGTGCAATAGCAAAGACAAAGAAAATGTGATTCGTTGACTCTTGAATGAAGCAACCAACCAAACCAATGGTTATCCAGTTGGTTCTTACTCAGGCTCTCTATCTATCTAGCTGGTTGGTTTTGACCTCCATTTCTTCCCCTACCTACCACCTCCATTTATTTATTTTTCCAGAATACACAACTTTCAAGACAATATGGCCATCACAGATGATATTAAAATCGTCACATAAGCAAGCATGAGGGGGAGGGGGAACGAGACTGCCGAATCCTGCTCCAAATATTACCTAAACGTTGCATTTGAGATGCAACCGAACCTGAAGTCCTCAATACAGGGAAAAATGACTTTCACGAAGGACTCCTCCCAAGGCAAGTCCTTGAGGCCATGGTTCCCTACCATTCTTCTTGGCGAGGCTGTTTTCCAGCCCTTACTGATTTTCATGGGGTTCTCAAGCCGGCCTCCTCTTCAATCCAACAGCACCAGTTGAGGAGGTTCCCAAAGCTTCGGTCTCCCTGGTCCCTGAGAGTTGACCCGGCTACCAAGTTTTTCCAGCCTGGATCACCTACCCCGGCTGAAGTACCTTCTCGTCTTACTATACCGATAGGTACAGTGTTCAGGATTACTATCGAGCTTCTGTCCCAATGTGAGGCGCCCTTAGGTACAATATGAAGGGTCAAAGGCTGAAAGCCTGGCGGGATAGCCAGGGATTCCTTAGCGTCCCAGTCTATCACATACTGCTTGGCCTTCGTGTCCTTCTGATATTCCAACAGTGAGTTATCGAAGCGTGAGGTCCCGAGCACTTCCCGGTCACACCCCCGAACCATATGCCACATAAAATAAATAAAAAATAGAAATAAAAACTCTTCAGTAATGAGGATAATTTGATTTTTGAATCAACAAAGAAAAGGCTCCAATTATTTGGAACCAACAGAGCAAGAAAGCCTGGTCTGGGTGGTCCACAGCCAGAAACAAAACAACTTTCTTCGATAATTCACCATTTTATATACACTACAATACCAATACAGCAAGAGATACATAACAAAATGGGCCATTAAAAAGAATTTAGAGGAAAATAAATATCATCTACTTTTGCTTCCTCTTCATTAATATCACCTTGCCATTTTTCGTTAAAGCTGGGATGCAGGTGAGGCGGCTCCCTCTGTTTTTCTTGTTGTTTGCCCCGAAACCGATGCCTTGTCCGACCCCCCACGAACATTGTACTTCTCATACACCTTCTCACGGTTGTCTGACCACCAACTCTCTGCTTCTTGCTCTCTGAATCTTCTTCGGCTACAATAAAATATTGACAGATTAGCATCACTTTTCAGGATGAGGTTGGATCTCTGAGTGCGATGATACTGACATTTACTAGAATAATTACTGAACTAAACTAATCACAAGATTTCGAACAGAATAGGGGAAAAAATAGTTGAAGCACCTGAATCGCACTCTTTTGAGATCTCTGGTTCCATCCCGTAGTGCAACTAGAGTTATATACACACCAGGCTCATACTGCTCAATCCACTCAGCCTCAACCTGAGTAACATTGACAGACAACCCAGGGTTCCTTGGTTTCATGCCATTTTCACCGTCTTGGAGAGGTCCAGAGTCTTTTCCATCAACAGACTCTGGCACACTTGCCTGGACTCGACCATTTGGTGATCTCAAATCAGGATAATTATCTGACCCATTCGAGGTAGGAACATCCCGATTTTGTTGATACAGGTTAGTTTCATCAGTTCCATGCTTATCTTTAAGTGATTGAATGGGACCCTGAGATCCATTTGTTATGGCAGTGTCAACGCCTATAGATGCCATGTACGAGCTGCCAATTGAGTCAGATCTTGAATGATACTCCCCATTTGGCTCCAAACCATTTGGTAAGCGCAGGCTCTCGGCATCATAGACGCCAGGTGGCAGCCTTTCAGCCATATCTTTGAGCTGGGTAACAAAGTATGATAAAGAGAATATTAATTTTGTTAACATGATAAAACAGAATGAACTAGTTCTGGACTAAATGTTATCAAGTATCCTAGAGTATTCACATTGCCAAACTTTGTAGTTGGTAAATAGTTTAGGACATGACAGCCAATTTTATATTAAATCCTATGAATACAGTATCCTAGAGTATCATATTTCCAGATTTTTTTCTTAGGCCGAAATTCAGTTAAATTACATGACAGCTAGATCTCCAAGTATGAGTTTAACTATACATTAAGCATTGATTTTAGGGATAATCTCACAAAAAAAACACTAATCTTGTCACATTTCTCACTTAATTACACCGACTTTTAAATTTTCTCTCTGGACTACACTAAACTTTCACATTTTCTCATGTTACTCTATTATTGTGATATATGACAAAAATACCCTTCATTAATTTTCAAAAATATGGCATCGCTACAGTAAATTGTCCCTAAATTACTATAGGGGTGTTTTTGTCATTTATTACCAAAATAGAGTAAAAGGAGAAAATTTGAAAGAAATGCAACAAAGTGAGCATACTTCTGTGAAATAATCCCTTGATTTTACATCTAGAAAGATCAACAATGATCCAAACAAACTCCAGGAAAAGAACGAGAGGAGTATGTAACCAGAAATAACCTGTGCTGTAAGTGACTTTATAACCTCTTTAGCAGCCTTAGATTTAGCTGATTCCTCGGCAGCCAGTAACATAGCTTCTTGAGCTTTCTTTGCTGACTTTTGAAGCTCCACTTCTTGAAGTTCACATTTGTGTCTTAAGGTGTCAACCTAATCAAGATTGATGATCATTAAGATATTGTAATCATTTTAACACGCATTGCTAAAATTCAATTATATCATCTCCCACCCCACTCCTCTCTCAAAACACAACTACAATCTACCACAAAGCAGATATGCTATAGCTGAGAAGTTCCAAAACATACCTGTGAACGTAACTTAATCACTTCTTGGTTTAGAAGTTCATTTGTTTTCTTCAAACTATCCGCAATGCTTTTGGAGAACGATAGACCTGTTGTGGTAGGAACAGGTGTAGCAGAACGTGGGGGGCTCGGTCTCCTGGAGAAAGGTGACACAGACCTGGAACTTACTCCCGATGATGTTAGGACTGGCTTTGGAACTGTTCTTCGCAGTTCAACAGCACTAGATAAAACAACATCTTTCAGCTGTAACAGAGAAGGTGTTTGTGACGGGCGAACCAGAGAGAAAGTATCAGCCTTCTTTCCTTGTTTGGCAGCTTTGCTATCTAGCTGCTTAATCAAATCCATATTAGATGGCACAGCTGACTTGGACAACCTTAACTCAGATTTGTCTAACCTATCCTTGTTTTCACCTGACAGACGAGGTACAGAACTCCTCCTGTTATGACCTCCAGCTTCTAACACTTTGATCAGTTTCAAATAACAGGAATCACATACACGATATGCTTTGCCAGGATTAGGAGCTAGTGCTGCTCTTAATGCTTTCCTAGAAGTGCATGAATGGCAGTGCACAAGTCCACAGTTATAACAATTATGTCTCTTCCGAGTAAACCCAAAAGCTTGCCTACAAGAGGAGCACTGAGACTGCTCAGCACCAGATACCCATTTATGAAGACATATAGCTGCTGTGTAGTTAGAACCACAAGCAATATATTTCACATGTCTATCCTTCAAAGCTTCAACAAGGGTAGGTGTTTTTCGATCCTCAATGTCACCGTGACCTAATCTCCCATTAGCACCCTTCCCCCACGTATAAACTTCATTTTTGGTGGTTAAAACTGATACATGATATGCACCACAAGTAATCTCTTCAACAGATTCTCCAATGAGCTTATCTTCTACCAAGCAAGGTAGCTTTCCATCAGACTGAGGATTTCCAAGTTGACCATACACAGTACTGCCCATGGTAAAAACATGTCCTGAAGTGGTCAAGCCAACAGTTAAGCTATGCCCACAAGCAATTTTGTGAAAATTGTAATCAATAAGAGCTGGCACACAAGTAGGTTTAAGGCGAGATTCCTTATCTCCATGTCCAAGGCGACTTTTATCTCCATCTCCCCAAGTAAATAATTTTCCTGAAGAGATGCTTGTGCTGGACTGTGTTGCTATAACCTCCACAACAGCAGCAGTATGCCACACACCACATGCGACTGCAATGGTCCTTAACCCAGATAGAGAATCAACCTCTCTTGGATATGGAACATTTTCTCTGTCTCCATGGCCTAAAACGCCAAATGTTCCATCACCAAATGTAAATAGCTGACCCGTTGATGTTATCAGGGCTGTATGCCATGGACCGCAAGTTACAGAGGCAACTTGAAGTCCCTCAAGAGGACCTGAGATCCTCTTGGGTATCCAGTGACTGACATCAGTACCATGACCAAGAAGGCCAGCATTATGTGTGCCATCTCCCCATGTATAGAGCTCCCCAGCCATTGTAACAGCACAACTATGGAACTCTCCACAGGCAACAAAATCAACACTCGTAAATGCCATGGACTCAACAAAACGAGGTAGAATGACATCCTTGCCAACACCATGGCCAAGGCGTCCACCAGATTCTTCACCCCATGTGAAAACCTCACCTTGCCTTGTAACGAGAGCAGCATGCCTGACCCCACAGGCTATGTGATGGACATCCAAAACTACATTGGATTCTAATGGTTTGGGAAGAAGCACATCTGTCCTTGTACTCATATAATTAACATTTTTACCTGTTCCAACCATGACAACACTGTCACATATGACCTCACCCCATATGTAAACATCCCCTAAAGCATCACAATCATCTGGAGCTGAACCATGACTGGATGTGCTGAGAGCACTGGAAACACTAACACGAAAAGCATCAGAATTAGATCCTTTCACTTGCATATTTGTTTGATCTGATGCTACATGTGATCTTTCAGAATGTAAAAGGTTGTCAGTCCATAAAGTCTTTGGAGAAGTATTAGGATTGATACTGACAGAAACCTCAGGAGAAAGTGTGGCACTTGCAGAACTGTCACTGGGACTGTTTGATGTCAAGTCTCTGCTATCCTGTAATCAATTAACAAGTTTACAAGCAACTAATAATACGCAACTAGGAACGAAATTCTGCTCATGTTTCCCAACTTATTTAGTCAGAGTAGATGATATATGAATATTAACAAGTTTTAATTTGGTAGTTTACGTCAACGTAGAGGCCTCCGTCACTCCATCCATCTATTTTGGAGCGCCCACTTTCACCAGAGGATATTAAAGCTTTCAGGCCAGCAATCCACACCTCGGCCTCAACTTTATCTTTGCAAATCTAAAAACAATTGTACGAGATAGTTAAAGTTAAAGTCAAAGCACATGTAATAAAAACAAATCAATAAATAACAGAATGACTGTCTGTGTACGGAAAATATATGACTTGATCACGGACCAGATCAAGGGACCGCTTTCCGTTGTTATAGATAAGTGAAAACGACAAGTAGTCCTTCTCGGGGTGCAAATACCTATGGAAAACAGCCTAGCCACATATAATAAAAATCAAATATGAAATGAGTTGATTTGAAAACTTTAAAAGAATAATGTGCAGTTTGGTCAATGTTTATTATAACAAACAAATATTATAAGGCATTCTAATGCATTCCAAAAAAAACTCACAGTTCTCTGTCCTGGAATTATTCTTAAGACGGAAGCTAATTTCAAACTTCTTTCACCACTAGTTGAAATCCAGATCAAAGATGACTCGTCCTGTGAAAACAAAATATCTGTAAGTCTTATATTCAGGAAATTAAAGAAAGCATAAGGAGCCAAAACGTGTAGAAACGAAAATATATAAGCCTATCATTGACATGTCCAAAACTGTGGAAACCCAATCCCAGATGTAATCTCATTTTTTACACTAAATCAGCCATATAATCAGCTGCATGGTACTTATTGACATTGATTCAAGACTTAAGTAGCAAACATTTGCTGGTCTTTGCTCACAGTCAAGACACTTATTTCCGCTGTAACTTTACTGCTTTCACTTCTTTTTTCCATACTGATTTTCTCTTCTAACTAACAGCATATATTATTATACTTGAGAAAACCCTATCTACCTGAAACATGCCTAGGAAAATGAAGTATATGCTTATGTTGTACTCCAAGATCAAAACGATAACACGGAATTTTGATAAATTTATTCTTATCATAAATATATTAACGGATGATGTATTAAAACCAACTAGCAGATAGATAAGATGGCACAAGTCGTGATCTCAACAGCAATGAATTAGGCAACAAATATATTATGATGATTAAGTTATCTGAAATCTAATCTTCATTAATTATTTCAAAACATAATTCCAAGATCAAAACGATAACACGGAATTTTGATAAATTTATTCTTATCAAATATATCATAAATATATCAACGGATGATGTATTAGAACCCATTAGCAGATAGATACGATAGCGCTAGTCATAATCTCAACAGCAATGAATTAGGCAACAAATATATTATGATGATTAAGTTATCGGAAATCTAATCTTCATTAATTATTTCAAAACATAAATAAGGAATTTGTTTCAGGTATAATCTGATAACAAGTTGGTCCAATATGCTTTTGTCTTCTTAGAAATAATACTAGCTATAACAAAAGCGAATTTTACACAAATGTTCCAATTTATAGCCCCTAAACTATCTATTTTGTTCTGATTTAGTGAATTAACTTTGTTTTGCACCAATTGAGTCCCCTCAACAATCCAAACCGTTCCAATTCAATCCCTGGACTTTGCTTTATTCCAACTTACCAAATTATTCCAATTTAATCCTTGTACAATCTGTGCGGCACTGACGTAGCAAGCAAACATAAGGACTAAATGGCCACAATCTGAATAGTTGGGGAATTAAATTGGAACAAAACAAAGTTCAGTAGAAACAATCTGGATAGTTGAAAGATTAAATTGGAAAAAAAAACAAAGTTCAGGAACTTAATAGAAACCAAGTGAATAGTTCAAGGACTATTTTAGAAGTTTTCAAAACAAAATATTAATAGCATAGCTAAACCACGGCCTTAAGCTCTTGAGAATCATCAAGATGCTTACAAGTTACAGCTATCATAACATCAGCTAGCAGGTAGAAGATTTAAAATGAGAATAATAATAAAGCACAAAACAAAATGGTTATAATAATGTTACATGATGAACTAATTCAATTTGTCAAATTGAAAATTATCTCCTACTATAATGAAAAGAGCGAGAAAAAGCATTTCCATGCTTTAATTTTTCTAGAATTTTTGTAATATCTCAGAACTTTTGCATTGGCATGTGCTGATTTCACATAGCATATATAAATATGAAAATTTTGAAGTACTGTAGAAAAGCCTTGACACCAAACTTACATTAGAAAGTCTAAAGGGGCAAAATTTAGGCTTTCCCTTACGACCATACTTGAGCAATTGACCACCTTTCTTCAAAGTAGTTAATGCCTGCAACAACAAAGGGGTCACTTCTAATTGCCACCAAAAACAATCAGGCATAGGAACATGAGCCTTTAAGCTCTTGTAAATTGGCCAAAGAGATGCTCACACATGTCTTCTAGATTATTTTCCCACTATATTAGCATACATATATGGTATTCTCAAGCAAAGTTAAAGAAGTCATATTTTGAGGACATTTCCTTTTTCGTCATTATTGATATATTTCAGGTGAGAATGATTGCATGATAAACTGAAGAAGATGTAAACTCAAAGAGGATATAGAACATCCATGGTAGCATCTTCTTAAATACTTAGCCCCTTACTGGATATGAACAAAACATGCTGCATTTTCAGAGTGCACATGCAAAAATATTGTATATTTTTTTCTAAATGACACTGCAATTCAAACTAGTTATTCAGCAAATGTACTCATAGATATATCTTACAAAGATGGACTTCGAGCTTATGAAGTTAATAATGATTGATCAAGGTAAAAGAAGAATGAAAATTCCAATTTCTCATTGAACAAGTGTAAAAGTGGGCATATGGTAATGACCCAGAGCAGTAGAAGGTTTCCCCGATTCACAACCATGCCAAGCAGGCAATTACCTCGGTATTAGCTATCTTAACTTCTGGGAAGGTTAAGCTTGTCACTAGAACTATACCTCAAAGGCTTGATTCAATGTCAAATTAACTATTTAAAACAACATTGCCTTGAAAGTTGAAACTAAATGTTTCCCCAATAGATGAATATGATTTTTAAAAGGAAAATTATTTCACAAGAATAAGCTACTGGCTATCAGTCATTTGAGAGAGGAAAACACAAACTATACCCCCAGGCACAGACAGTTTTTACTTGTCTGAAACAGTTATCAGAAGAAAGATGGAAGACCATTGCCTTTCAACCACCAATCATCTCACATGTTACTCAGCTTAAACTTGGTTCAGACCCTAAATGAAGAAAAGCAAAGCAATCAACTTTTCACTAAACTCAAATTTGAATTTGCAACTATGAACAACTACATACTGTCAGCAAAGTGACAGTTGAGCGGCTTAGGAGGGAAGCAACCCACGCAGCATTTGAAGGAGAAGAGCTCATTAAACCAAACGGGAGCGTTTTGGACATTCATTTCATCACTCAGGACGAAGCTGAAGATCACCACGCGGACAGGAGCACTGAGCTTCTTCCTCAGCTGGAAAGGGACAGCCAGAGCATGCAGAGGCGAGCTAAGAGTGCCTTTTGTCATTGTGCTAGTAGGAATAGCTAAGTTAAGGAATTTTATGTCTGTTTCCATTGCCTCTTGAGGGCGCCTCCTCCCCGAAGTTATTGGGTGAGATTAACTGTATTTCCTTCAATTTGAATACCACTTCTTTCTTTTAGCATTCCGATCGTTGAAACTACAGTTAAGAATACCACACATACACATGCCTCTTAAACACAATGTCCAAATTTCATTTTCTGATCTCATCACTAATTCCTTTGATTAATCAAACAAAGCATAGGCACTTGAATTTTCTTCAATTACTTCAGCAATTGCAAATCATTCATCAACTAGCATTATAAGACTAACAATTGAAAATGGCAAGTTTGGGTGAAGAAAGGAAAAGAGGACCTGGTCAATGTGGCGGTCCGCATTGGCGTAGCTAGTAAGATCTGCCATTCCATGAGACGGAGCCTCTCCGATCGTTCACCCGATTTCGGCTCATCATAGACTCCCACCACTTTCTTCTCTGTTGCCACCATTCACCATCCAGTATCCACAAAGACTCCCTCACATTTAAACTCCAAAACAAGCACCTCCGAGCAGATCTGCAACTGTGCTTCAGAATCGAACCCCTACGAGCTCCATGGAGGCATCAAAGTCAAACCCCGATTACTGCACGCCGACTGCCGGAGAAATGCTGTTTTCCGAGAGGTGGACGATCGGCAAAGGAGTTCCCGGCGGGGAAGCGAAGAGGGGACAGGAACAGATGAGAGAGAGAAATGTGTCTTGAAGAGAGAGAATCGAAGAGAAAGTGAAAGTACAGAGTCAAATATGAAAAGAAAAGAATTGCTCCGTAATAAATAAATAAATAAGAGTATTGGTCTAAATCTATCGTCCAAAAAGTGGCAATATCTCTCTTTAGTCTTTTGAGGTAATTATAATTAAAAAAAAATACTCCTATATATTATAATCACCTGTTTTTACACTGAATTAAATTATATGTTTGATCTGTCTCGATATTGTCGGATTTTTTTTTGTTGAATGTAATGTTGGACGGAATGCAATGTGAACTCTCATCAATCACATCAAAAATTGTCAGATTTTTTTGTTGAATATAATGCTGGACGGAATGCAATGTGAACTCTCATCGATCACATCAAAAATCATCATGGTTACTTTTTTACGCTATGCTTCACTAGAAAAATCATCATGGTTACTCGCCGATATTGAATGAGGCTTATGCCCTGCCTATAGCTTTGTCGAATGTGGGACATCTACAAGGGAGGATACTTATTCGGTCGGATGCCC
>JAYMTN010002959.1:0-10428 GCA_036897425.1 Erodium trifolium
TACGGATGAAGAAGGGCCGGGAAGCTGCAACAGCACAGAGATGGCCCTTTTAAGGTCTTCAGTGTTGGCACGAGTCTTCAAATTTTTAGAAGACGTTCGTGTGGTTTTGCAATGGTCAGCATATACAGAGGAAGCACCATTTCTCACAGAACCCAATAGCTGTTTCCGCTTCCGGACAGAAATAGTTGAACTCTCAGACTGATCAGAAAGAAGGGCTCGAAGAACAAGGCGCCGTTCGTTTGAGTAAACTTGCATGGCCTCCAAAAGTTGTGGCCCTTCAGCAATCCTTTCTTCTGCTAATGCATCATGCAGAAAAGACCCAGGAAGCTGCTTCAGGACTCGATAATGTCTCTTTCTTCTATCTAGATCGACTGCTGGTCCATTCATATCCATAATTCCACTAACTAACAACTGCCTCACATATGCCTGAGGGTAAAAAATGCCAAAACGTATAAGTTCCACTATGAACTGTTGAAGGCGCTTGATACCTTCCCCTTTATGCACTTCATGTTGATCAATCCAGCAAACTATTATGTCATGTAAGGGACCTGGGCTTTCAAACATATCAGACATATTTGAACTTCTTGCATCTATTCTTTTTGAAGTACTCTTGTATTCATTTATGTTCCCAAAAGAAGCCTGGCCAAAATAATTGTCCCGTCGACTGAAACTTTTTAAAAGGCTACTGGTTTCCGGGTTGCTGCTATTCTTGCGTTGAGGCAAATTTTGCAATTCCTCAATCTTTAGTTTCAAAATTCGAATTGCGACATATACTTGTGAAAAATCTTTCCTTCCTGTGAACTTCACATCAGGAGGTGGGGCAGCCCGAAATTCCCTAAAATCACAAGTTGCCCATTCACAAAGGAAAAATACAGAACAAACCAATGACAAACTAACAGTCCCAACCCACTTCAATGATAATCTTAAGCATGGGCTGACTTCAGAAATCCAAGTCTCATCCACAGCTCCATCGCATAGATCTTCAAAGAGGAACTTAGAAGCACCTCTAACATCTCCATGCACAAGGGATTCATCCAAAGCCTGAACAGCCTTAGCCACACCATGACCAGGATAACCAGAACTTGCAGCCTTTGCAAGACCATCTGCACGTTTAAGAACGGACGATACAACATGATTAAATGACAAGGACTGGTACTGACCATCAATCCCTTTACCCCGGAACCCAAATGCACCTTCAACTGAACCATCTTTAACTTTGCCTCCATCCTCCAAGGTCTTTGATACACAACTCCCATCAGTCACTGCATGAGATACCACAGAGGAAGGTAACGGGAAACAATCCAAAGCTACAAACGTATCAGGTGCAGCCAGTATCAAGTACCGTATCATCTCAACTAATGCAGAATAGGTATATGCCTTCCGAGAATTATCCACTACATAAGCTCCTCCTGGCGAAGGTTCACGAATTAAACGAACAGCTATGCCAACAAGAGTGCGTACGTAAGTCTGGCATTGGACAAGAGTTTCTAAAACACCATATATGATAGGCAATAGCAACTGCAGAATGTCAAGCGATTCCTTTTCCTGAAGAGAGCACATGCAGAAATTAAGCCCAAGCAACAAAATTAATCATAACGCAAATTGATTGTTGTTAAATATTCCTACCTAGAGATTTGATACAGCTTACTTTAAACAAATTATTAAATCAAGGAAAAATAGGTCAACAAAAACACCTGTAACTGACTCAGAGCCCAATCAATGATAAGAGAAGGAAAAAGCAGCCCTTCCGCAAGATGCCACTGCAACAGCCGTACAATATAGGACCATTTAAAATGTAAGGAAGGCTCCTCTCCATCATGCACTGTAGATGTTGGATCAACCCTGTGCTGCACAGATCCAGCATATAGCATTTGTGGGGATCGATCTCTGCTGTGAGGCATAGAAAAGGTACTATTTCTAGAGAATAACTCATCCAGAAGGCACTGCAAATAATCAATGACGTCTTTTGTCCAGAGTTCTGTGCGGGACAGCTGACTTTTGTCAGGTACTCCAGAAGGGATACTGGAAGAACCAGGTCGGACCTGAAAAATATACAATCATGATCAACAACCTTACAATAATGACTACAAAGCATAGCCCGGTGCTAGCAGTTGTCTGTTAAGAATCAGTACCTGGTTGAGATAAGTAACTTTAATATACCAAGTTGCTCTTAGCAACGGAACATTATTCTTAATAAGAACTTCAAAAAGGGATTTCCTCCTATAGCCATGAGGAACATGATCAACCAAGGAATGCAGTCGCTTATGCTGTGACAAAGTCTGCAATAAAAGTAGAAAAAAGATGTGAAACTCAAAAACTATGGAGACAAGGAATCATAAGAATACAAAAATATTAACCTATCAGAACAGCATTAAATTTTATCATCCAAGACCAACACAGTTCAGATAAAAAGAGCAATGTTAAATAATAGGTAAAGGAGAAAATAGAGCCACATATACAGGCTAGAGCCAAACCCAACAAATAGGTTGACTTTTAGTTATCGAGCGCAAACCCAATATTAATTGTACAAAAAACCGTATCAAAGCCTTGTTTGTGGGGTCCATTTGTGTTCCTGCTCCCTCGGTCCTTCGGGCCCATCTCTCCTTCTGTCCCTCTAATCCACATTTTAAGGGCCCATGTATAGAGAAAATGTAAAGGCAAGATCCAAATCCTACCAAAATTTTCACTCTATGCTCTTAACTAGTATGATATTTGAATGCCAGATCAGTGATCCTCCCTCCTATGTAGCATTTATTTGATGTAACCAACAATCTCTCACATCATTAGATAGGAGAAATTGGCAGTAATTTATACAAACTACCATTGGATGATTTGAAAGACTAACCACATTATGGGCTATAAGCCCAAAAAATGGAAAGACTGCATCATTAATCACTACAAGACCTAATACCATCACTTTCATTATGTTTCTAACAATATTTTCTCACTTAATGAAGCATATATGTCACTGGAACATAATAATGGCTTCAGATATTACCAACGCAACATCGAATATTTACAACACTTCCAATAGAAAATTAAAATACCTCAATCCATTTCTTTCTGAAGTCCTCGCCACATGGTCTTTGTTCAGGAAACACACCAGGCTTAGTCAATAGAGAACCAGAAAGAGGCACACCATAAACTTGACCCGCCTGTCAAATACAAACACACGGCAGGTTCAACTCTCATGATATCCAAAGCTTTCAGATAGAAGAATCACATACAAAATACACAGTATACAGTAAGAAAACATGTAATGCAAAAGTTTAAGAGGAAACAACGAAAGGAGAAATATAATATCATTTTGTTTTAAAAAGGAATCTCCACAAATAATAAGAATACAACAATAACAACATTAGTAAAATGAAAAAAATATCACCTTGCGCTTTTGAGCACGGGACTCATTGATGGCTCTTAGACATTTTCTTATTGCCTGCAAACCACAGGAGAGAAGTGATCAATGACAGCGAAAGTGATTAAACACTAAAGCAGCCAACAAAAGACAGTCATCAAAGCCTCGTGAATGAATAAATCACCTCTTTGCACTTCACAACAACAGGCTTATTAAAAAACTGAAGCTGAGACAACGAGATCTCTCTAGATTCCTGCCAAATTCAGCATATAAAATCCAATTAGACAAAGGCAAACTATGGAGACAACATTACAGTGTTATAAAATAAATATTTGAGTAAGTAAGCCAACTGATAGCCTTCCTTATACTCAAACTTTATGCAAGTAAATCAGCAACTTAAAAAAAAAACATAAAACAAGAAGAGGTTATTCTAGAGACCAACATCTCACTGTTTGATTTTAATTTAAAGATCTTGATATGGATACTGTAAAAAATATACAAAACGTTAAATGCACCCAAAAGACTAATAATACCAATGGAGTTGATCAAAAGGGAAGACTGTATATGAAGTTCTTGCTGGAATAAGATTATGTCATGTGAAAATTTGAAAGGAAGCAATTACATGTGACTAGGGTTTAAAAACATCACATGGGATTTAATCAAACTGGGGGCCTAGAGCATAGAGATACATAAAAGAAATACAACCAGCCATTCGATAAAACCAATATGATCAATACTACATGCTACAACGATAATAATTAAGAAAAACTAATTGCAAACAAAAGTATACCTCAAGTCCTTCAACAGCCTCCCTGTATCCAGAGTGCACGTATTCTCTAGTGAGGGTTTCCTCAGGACAATTTGGGGTTTGAGGGTGAAAATCCGGAGGCCCAAGTCTATTCGTTGAGTATAATCAAATAATAATTAGCATAAGAAGACTACGGGCAACATCATGTATTCATATTTAAGAGAAGTAAATACGTGTATGTTCTTTCTTTCCAAGAAGAGTATAATTGAAATACTGGAGACAATGTCGTACCCATTCGTTATAATGTAAGAAGAAACTTGTTAACGAGTTCAATTGGTCACTAGCTAACTAAATTAATAGTGATTCTTACCCCTCCAAGGCCGAAATGCTAGTTTGTTTTTCACATACTTTCAGTTTATAATTGAATAAAAAACTTATTTTACAACCAGATAACAGGATATAAGGACAAATTGAGACCTAAAATTTCTAGACTCCCTATATTAAAGAAGTTAAGCATGTTTTAGCAACCAGATTCTGATTTTGTTACCATGTCAATACCTAACTCCTTGAAATACAAACAAGTACTTGGATGGATATGTATGTGTGACTGTCAGCCTTCTTGTATCATCTTACAAATTTGAAGGACATAATGTGACGAAGTAAACATCTTTATCAATGAAAACTACCATGTCTTATTACTTCACAATTCCAGTTCAAAGGCAGAGTCTTTTTTATAAAGACCAACATTCTTAAAGAACACATAAGAAGCTGAAATGAAACTCCACGATTAGTGACTTGCCAAATAAAATTATTGCATGCAACAAGATAAATAACACAATCATATATGTCTACTTTATTGGAAGGGGTAGTACCTGGAGTTTAAGGGTTCTTTATCACACTTCAATTTGTATGGTCCAAGCTGAGATGACCGCCTGCATGCATAAAAATAACTCACTAGATTAAAAGAAGAAAACAATCCTCTAACCAGTCAAACCAATTCGTAGAACATCTAACACAAGATTGCTAAAAACATGTTACGGCTATAAATAAAAATAAGCAACAATACCATGTCAAATAAAAATTGATTCTGGATGAACATTTATTTACCTGGAGTTCAGGGAGAAGTTACTTGGCAAAGACGATGAATCAGCTCGGGCAGAATCCCTACCCGATGCCCCACCAATTGCATTGTTGTTAACTGCACTAGAGCAGTTGGCAGGATGATATTTGTGCATTTCTTCTAACAATTAACCACATACTGCACCCAACATTGAATCCCTCCAACAAACTGTATAAGCTAAACTGCAATGATTTGGGGAAAAAATATTGGTAAGGATCTCTACAACGCTATATGGCCACATGAAAAGCTGCAATGTCAAATGACTAGCACACAGGCATGTACATTGATTTTAAGCAAAAGGATGAGATCTTATTACCTAAACACAATAACCAATGTGTTGACCAGCATCTATCAACAACTATAGGATGCATATGATAACTTCATCCGTCTGCGTAATTAAAAAAATTTAACTTTTGCACATAAACCCATCCAGTGGAATCCCCATTTGTTTTACATCAATACTTAATCATTCAGACTGGCAGAACGAATGCGTAAAATAATATTTCATGTCACAGGGGAACAAGAAGACGGGTGAAATCGAATGTGTAGAGGAAAGGATTTACAGTAGCATGTATACAAATATGAAATACAGAGTATCCTTAAGTTAAAATAAATATGTTTTGGATGCAGCCATCTAAATATTTTGTATTCATTAATTCGGTTAATCGTGAATCTAAACCTAGATTTAAGATAGGTCATAAATGATTCTTAATTCGAACTCTGTGCACAGATATGTCAGTAATTTGTAGATGTCACTTATCAGATATTAACTATGTGGCACTTGCATGAAATATAAGTATAACCACTCCAGGAGTTGCAACAATCAATTCATATTTTGAACATATTGATTTCACCGGCTTCGAAATTATAATTGCATTTAGAATTTTAGCAGACAAACAAGTATAAAAACTCTTGAATTTTAAAAAAAATGGATGTAGAAGCAAATGTATGCAAACATCCAACTCCCTCTAAAACATGCACTAGTTCTAGATTTTGAAAACTATTGTCTGCATATATATAGGGTCATATCTCAGACCTAGGAAAAGATTTGAAAGAAGATCATTTGTTAAGAGTAGTAAAACATACATCTTCAAACCTTACAGACAGAATCAGACTCTTGAACGCTAATACACAGGGTAATACCAATGGATTGAATTGGTAAATGATAAATTCAGGTGCATAACTCTATGGAGTGGAAGAAAAAGTAAGCACAACCCAAAATCTTGGAGCTTGTACCACTCAAATTCATGAGGCAGGTAAGAACATAGCATTGTGAATGCATAAAACATAAAACCTTTTTGATCTGCAAAATTGAATGGAATAAGCCCATCAACAAAGATTCAAAATTTCAGCTTCTTCCCTCCAAAGAAACCAGCCCAGGTAGCTCAAATCAGTTCAACACCAAAAAAATCATAAACTTGATATGCAGCGGAAAAAGACAAACACCAAATCCAATCAACTAATTCATCCCAGACATTAAAATGAACTGAACCCAAAACACACCCCGCGACAATACTCATTTCCAGCGTGTGCAAACACGTGACAAATCAACAAATCCGTAACCCAAACAAAAAAGTACCAGAATTTGAAGCGCGGATCAGAGCTAGGGTTTCGACGGAGGTGCGATGGAGGATGTTCCGAGGCCCGGGCAGCGGAGATGAGTAGAGATTGGGTTCAGAGCAGGGAGTGGAGCTAGGGTTTTGATGGCAATTTGGGTAGATTAAATTAAAAAAAGGCGACAGAAGAGGGAGAGAAGAAAAGGTCGGAATCGAGCTTCAGGCAGGGAGAGAGAGAGGAAAAGACAGAGAGGGCGTGCAGATTTGGGAATTTTAGAGAGAGAAAGTGGGAAGCGAAGATGGGTCTCTCGGGCTTTGGGAGGCTTTTGACTCTTTGGAGCTTAATTGCTCTATTGGCCACTGATGATGATGACGACGACCATGATTGATGTCTCCGTTAAGCTTAAGAATAAAAAGGAAACAAGGGTCGATTTGGGACAACTAAATTTTTCATCTTTCGGGGATAATTGTTTTTTTCCCTATATTGGTCATGAGCTTTGTCTTTGGGTTTGAATTTTGGGAGGGGTAAAATGGTCTAAAAAAGATGGATGATTTGAGTCGTCCTCGTTACTGGTTGAGATTGGGCTATTGGGAATTGGTGGTGGTTTGGTACAAAACATGAAGGATATGAAAAAGTTAGTATTGGATGAGACGAAACCTAACCAATGTGTACCGTGGGCAACAACAGAGACTGGTCTTATTGGGAAGAATTTAGTTGGGAGGTTCATAAATATTTGTTGCGACCTAAATAGAAATATAAGTATATGGTTGATCAAAGTCAATGCACGATGATAACTTGAGACTGTTAGATGATTATGGTGTCTAATTTATCTACAAAATGTTGAGACTTGAAAAGTACAGTACTCCACAATAGATTTGATTTAGTACATGAGTATATGTGATGACCAGTTCAAGGGACAAATTTCATGTAGACACCATTAATCATACAAAACACCACACCACCCTACCGACTAGAAGTGCGATATTTTATACACATGGTTCAGAGTAACGTTAAATTTTATACAAAACTTTTAAGGTAGTTTTGTACATTACAAATGTTACTAAAAAGTCATGAAGTCGGTTTTTTCTTCTAACACATTTATGGTTTATGTCGATCGTTAGTTGACTTTCTGACCTATGATTTCGACAATTACTTGATACGAGAAATTCTAACTCCCGAGTTATTAGATTATTATACTCGACTATCCTCTAGGTCTATCACGTTGTACTTGGCTCTGATCATCATTTGGCATACTGATGCCTTGAGAGCTACACTACTGCAGAAATTGGCTTGGCCGACGGATTAAATACATATGTTGGTAAAGTTTGGCCATTTTATCAATGGATCTCACATCCGTGGGTAAAGTGGGTACTTGGCCAACGGATATAATATTCGAGTCCCGAGTATTTGTATCCGTGGGTAAAGTTAGGGTACTTTAGCCACGGAGGCCACATCTGTGGGTAAAGTGAGGACTTGCCCAACGGGTATGATATCCGAGTCACAAGTAATTTGTATCCGTTAATAAAGGCATCAATCGTCAAATAATGTTTTGGTTTAAATTCCGGTTATCCTACCCAAGAGATCAGTTAAACAAGCACTTAATTCTTAATCCATTACTTAAGCTATTTATAAAATGATGTATAGTTTTATTTCGGAAATGGTTACTGAATTTAATACGAAATAAAATAAAGTTCAATATAAAGCAGAAATACAACTCAATTGGGGTTTTGATATAGAGATTAACAACGATCTAAGACATTGACGGGTAGTAATATGACAATTACTTATCGGGACTTCGGTTTACATTGAAAACGCATACCAATCCCAAAGACCCAACACTTGCATATCTTCTTTTCTTTTTTCTCTACTGCTTCTTAGTCACTTCTTTACATATGGGAAGATGGAGAGTGGATTCAAGACAAACAGAGATAAGGATCAATACATTAGAATGAGTTATGAGTGGGTATAAAATAGATTAGACATAAGATTAATGAAAATTGTAATATAATAATTATATTTTTAAATCAGGACGGGCAGGGAGTACCAGCCCCGACCCCTATCAATAGTCCCGTCCCGAAATTAAAATTCCTCACCCTGATCGGGTCGGGAACGTCGGGTCCCTTTTGGGATCGCTTTTTTCCCATCTCTATTAGAAAAAACTCGGTAGGAAAAATCATATAAAAATAATACAAAATATGATTAATATACATATAAGTTACCCCATTAAAAATCTTATTAGAAAAACTCACAGAGACAAGATTTAAAGCAAGGAAAAAAAGTATAACATGTATTCCAATATATTCCTTTAACTTATCAATATCTTTGAGTTTACGATTGCCAATCTTACTTGCTAATTTATCAAAATATATATATAAGAAGTTAATTGCTACAAAAACGTATATGGCGAATATCATTTTCTCATTTCATATCATGTGTATAAGAGCATAGGAGAAATGTGATTCATTCCATATTTGTTATGTATCTTCATTTAGTTTAAACAATACATGCATTGTTATCTTCGTATGAAATTATTAGACTTTCTTCCGTGATTGAAAAGTTGCTAATATTTGATGGGCTAGAGACCTTACATATACATATTCTCGATTTGGTTCAAGAAGAGTTAATACATCAACATAGTTTGAAAATGTTTTTACGAAAGTCCGTTTTTTGGAGCGTCAAGATATAACAGTATTGTCAGACAGAGAGCATAATCTCATACTATTGTAATTATTATTTTGTATTATGATTATATGTACATATTTATCTCATATCAAAATAACATCTCTACTAGGATTGTATCTCTACACATTGTACTACATGTTACTAGTTAATGATATCCACGGGAAAACTCTCTCGCGCTCGTCGAGACCCTCTCTTGAGGAACCTAGCCCTAGTTTGACCTATGGCGTTATCTACCCCTACCCCTACTACCGTCGCCGACAACCAGAGCAGCCCTGATGGTCTTGTCCCATCGTCGACTACATTCATGCATGCCTCGACACTTGATCCACACCCACCCCCGCTCTCCGAGGTCAATTCCCCTTTAATGGGTCGGTGTCAAAGGAAATCAAAGAAAACCCTAGTCGAGTCGTTTGCGCCACTCCTCCCTCCGCCACCGTAATCGGCCACGCCGCCTCACTCTGACCCACTACAACTACAGTCGTCGTCTCTAGCCATCGTGGCATTCTCATCAGGGCCTTCTACCCCGGTGAGTAAGCCCCGTCGTGGCAGATCGGCCAAACCACGACCCTTGCTTCCTCTTCATGTAAGCCCCGACCGCGACTCTAGGTGGACTGACAACCGGTAAGGTGGAGTCACCGTCTCGTACCCTTTCTTTCTCAACAAGTATACTCCCATACAATCCCCGTCGAGTTTCTCCGCCGCCCTCAGTGGTGACCCTGCGGCATGTTGTTCCTTGTGCAAAGCCGCCTCCATTGTTTGCATTCTCGACAAGCAAGTCAGGGATAGGGACCTTTGACGGATCCGTCCCTCCCACCATGGTCCCTCCGACCGATGCGCTCGGAGCCGACTCTTCACCTCCATTTTATCGAGATCCTTATCGTGGAAACCACACCTTCCCCCCACTGGTGTTGCCCCTCCTAGATGGTGTTGCGTCGTCTACAGATGCTCTCATCGCCATTGCTTTGC
>JAYMTN010002960.1:0-10427 GCA_036897425.1 Erodium trifolium
ACATGTCCAAGGATTGTTGGTCCAGGAAAAAGCATGTCGAGAGCAATGCTGCAACGTCCAAAAAGGAGCTGGAGGATGAATGGGATGCTGAGGTACTATGTACCATAGAAGAAGACGAGCTAGCACTTATTGACGGTGGAAGGAGATCAGATCAACAACAAGACCGACCAGATTGTTGATTCTGGATGCTCAAACCACATGACTGGCGACCAGAGGAAACTGAGAAACAAAATAGAGACCAAAGGGAATGAGAAGGTCGAGGTACAGATTGATGAAGTACAAGAGAACGTTAACAAGCAGCTCGAGGAGAAGTGTGCGAGCTTGGAGAAGATCTGGGCAGATTGGGATATCTGCCGACGCGCTCTCGCAAGGGGAGCAACGGATGCCACTGTCGAAGATGTCCAACAGGTGGACGCTCCAAAGCCAAGGAGTTATAGTGGACAGGTGGAAGCTAAAGAAATCGACAATTTTCTTTGGCATGTAGAGAAATATTTTGAGGCGCTCAACATGAAGGACGAGGAGGTCGTCGAGGACGAACCACGTGGAAGCAAAGAGAGCGACCATGGAAAGGGCGAGGGAGCCAACTGTTCAAGTCCACCATACCAGCGAAGTATGAGATGGACGCCATCATGGAAGCGCGAAGGGCGCGAGCGCAACCCCACTCAACGAATTAGTTGCTTCTTATGCAACGGGTCGCACGGGGCAAGGGAATGCCCAGAGAGGTCGCGACTGACGGTGATGCTCGAGGAGGAAGAAGCCGATGGAAGGGATTCCGAGGAGCATCACCATATGGGAAGTCTTCGCCTAAGTGGAATGGTGAAGACGATGGACCATAGAGCGAGATGGGGATGCACATGGGGCAGCGGAGGTCGCTGCAGGGCAACTGAGTTTGCCTAAGAAGAAGCCACCACAGAAGGATGGCAAGCGCATGAGGCATTAGAGCAAGGTGTGCAAGCTGGCCAAGGACACAGAGTCGTCAGCACCTAAGGAGCGTATGGCACAACGATGGGTGCCAATGAGGCCTTTGCAGGAAAAGGTCAAACGAAGAAAGTTGGGCACAGAAGCACCAACGAGGCGAGCTAGGGAGCAAGCCGAGACAACGATGACAATCTCTCATGGATCCGCTAAGGTCAATCGACGAGGGCGTCGATGGAATGGGCGGCGGAGAATGTCAGAACCTGAAAGGTTCCGAAACTTTCCACGAGATCCTGGATGGATCCACGGACATTTGAAGCATTATAAAACCTTACAGATGTGAGAGATCAAGAAGGATGATCAAGTGGCAAGTGTGAAGGTGTTGAAGTGAGCTCAACATGATACGAAGAATGGGGGCTAGTGCTGAGGGGGAGTGTTAGAGTATCATCACTAGCCCTAGCCGAACGAAAATTGTTAGCAGAGTAAGCTACAATGTCGTAAATTAAATACGACGTATCACCACTGTAGCAATACGGCGCACTAGTACGGTAGTAAATACGTCGTACTATACATTGTACAAATAGTGGCGGCAGGGTACTGTACCAATAGTGGTGAACTGTAGCAATAACGACAGAGTACTGTAGTAATAACGGCAGGGTACTGTAGCAATAGTGGCTGCATGTACTGTAGCGATGACGGCTACTGTAGCGATGACGGCTACTGTAGCAATGACGGCTACTGTAGCAATTTCGGCAAAACACTGTAGCAGTTTCGGCTGAAATTTGCCTATATAAGGCTCAGCCCTCCCTAGTTTCAGAAGTGAAGAAAAAGTGAAGAAAAAAGCTGAAAAGCTTCAAGTAGAAGAAGTAGAGAGAAGCAGAAATAAGAAAAATCTAGTAGTTCGATCCAACAGTCTCTACTCCTTGCAGGGACTAATGAGCATTATTTTGAGACTGATATTCTTCTGAAATTCTGCTGTTTGGGTTTGGAAACTTAATCCATGATTCCATATGATGAACCCTACCAAGTATGTATCAGCAACGACGTTTAGGGGCTTTGGGCAGAGAGTGGCATCCTTCTTCTCTTAGCCTTTCGGTCGGTCCAGATATCACTCTTGACCTGGATTACCAAATGCTGACCTTGGCAGACTTGGATATGGCGATTGAACCGCTACCAGAAATTTTAGAGGTCATGGGTTGGGAACATGAACATGAAATTCATAGTGATGAAAATGATTCTGAGTATAATGTTGCAGTAGAGTTATCTTCTGGTGGGGAGCGAGCAAGTTTAAGTTCCATTTCTTCTGGGGATGCTGAGAGCAGTGCAAATGACAGTGAAGTAGAGGGTAGACATAGAGAATGTGTTCGTAGATCCAGAAGGAAAAAACTAAAGGAAGATGTAAGTTATATTATTTTCTTACCTAAATTATCTATCAGTTATCTATTTAGTCTCTCAATTAAAAAATATGCCAATTTTTGTTTCCCAACTTGCGAAAGTCCAATGGGTAAACATTTTAGAAGTGTGGACTAAATTGGTGGTTTTCTAATAGTTGAGGAACCTTTTTCGTATTTATTCCCTATTTTTCTTCATTGAATATTTCCCTTAATCTCTTAATTGAATATTTCCCTTAAAAAAAAAATAGTCTCTCAATTGGATATTTCCCTAATCGTTTTTTTCTTATCAAGGTTGAGGTCATGACTTCTTCGGGGAGGCGTGTAAAAAAGAGGAACCTTGATGAATGTGATGGGAATTCAATTAAAAACAGTCAAAGTAGGAAGTCACGACGTGGGAAAAAAGGCTCAAGAAGGAAGTCCTCATCCAAGTCATTGAGACCACAAAGAGCTGCCGCACGCAATGCTCTTACATTGTTTTCAAAAATTTCTGGAACATCTACAGAAGGAGAAGATTTAGAAGGATCAGATGGTGATGACTTGTCAGGAAGCGAATCCACACTGCAAGATTCAAAAATAGATAGTGATGAATCTGGACATAACGGGCAAAGCAAGCATTTAAGAGGAAAAGAGGTATCTTTGGATGATTCTGATGATGTGCTCCGGCCCCATGAACTGCCTGAATCTCATAACAGGAGGAAATTGGTCCTCAAATTACCAATTAGGAATTCAAACAAACTTGTACCTGCAGAGAGCATGATTCATGAACTTGATTTGGTTGGTTCATCGTCAAAAATTCATGAGGAAGTGAATCAACATGATATGGTGGCCTCTCAGGATCCTGGGTGCTCTTCTGTAGAGGCAAACCACTTAGATTTGTCTGAATGCTACACAAATGAGAAAATTAAGTGGGGAGGAGTCAAGGCGCGCTCATCTAAGCGCATGAGATTGGGAGAAGGCACATCAACAGATACATATACTAGATCAAGTTCATTTCTTCAGAGTTGTGATTTGAATAAGAAAAATGCTGAATATCTAAAACACGAAGAAAAAGATGATACTAAATTCACATTGAAGGTAGATAGCCAAAATTGTGAGGATAAGATGGATGAAGTACCCTGTGAGAATGGTGAACATCTTAGGGATGATACCGCCAAGGTTGTGCATGATGTGGGTGATGGTAAAGCGGACTCCACTCAATATGAATGTGTGGAAAATGACAAATCAGCCAAAGTGATCGAGAGGGCTACTGATGATACTGAACACCACCCTCTTGATCTAAAAGAAAGTCTTATGCCTATCTCAACAAAGTGTAGGAGTAGGTCAGAAAGGACTTTCAAGGATTCTGAAAGTCCTTCAAAAGTGAATACAAGGGATTCTGAAAGCCCCTCAGAGATGGATTGCAATCCAGTATCAGAAGTGCTAGACTGTGATTCCTTAAATGCAACCAGTTCAGGCCATGTTGATGGTGGAGTACAAGATTTAGGTGCTCGAGTTAGTGCCATGAATGTGTCACAGAGTTTGCCTTCACATTCAAGCAAAATGCTCAAGGTTTATCAAAGGTCCAAGTCATGCAAAGCCAGATCAAATTCAGTAGGTGATGACGTTGCCAGAAATGCAAGCAACCATAACCCTCCTGTAGTGGTTGACGCCTGTGAAGATACAGCTGATGTGGCTCACAGGACCCGGTCCATGGGGCTAAAGGTGGCTATGCGTGATCCAGATACCATGGATAGTGAACTTAAATTGAAGCAAGTTGGTGGATCAGAGGACACACCTCAAGCTCCTGAGAATAATAACATGAGTAGATGTAAACTCCCGCTTGAAGAGTGGGGATCGAGTTCAAGGACGACCGTTGGTTTGAGGTCTACTAGAAATAGGAGACAAAGTATTCACATTCGTGATACAAGTCCAGTAGATAAAAGAAGCTCTCATCAATCAGCAAGGAAAACTTCATGGTTGATGTTGACAGAGCATGAGGAGGGCTCAAGATACATTCCCCAACAGGGGGATGATGATGTATACTTGAGACAAGTAAGTCATATACATGATTCATTGTTTCTTTTTTGTATGACATGAGCAGTCTCCTTTGCTTCTTCTAGGCGTGAGAATTTACATCCAATTTTTATGACAGGACAGATAGTTGTAGGATAGGTTTCTTTATATCAATTTCGCATCGAATCATTTAATAATTTAAGATTGTCTTCTTCCAGGGCCACCAAGAATACATACAATACAACACATGTACAGTAAGTCCCGGGAGCCGGGCCCTTGGGCATCAATAAAAAAAAACATAAGAGCTGTAGAATTTTGTAAAGTTGTGGACCTTCTATTTTCCACACATCCGGGATCTGGGGACAGCTGCTGTAAAATGACACTTGAATTTGTAGATCCTTCATCAGAAATCATTCAAATTGACTTTGCCATAAGTGACTGGCTTCCCTGACTTTCTTGTTGAAAGAACTCGATTCGATGCTGCTATTAAGAGAAATTGGAGTTTGAGGGATCACTGCAGTGTCTGGTGGAAAAATGATGGCGAAGAAGATGGTTGCTGGTGGGAAGGCCGGATTCAAAAGGTACAAGCCAAATCTGATGACTTTAAAGAGAGTCCTTGGGAGAGGTACGCCGTCCGGTATAAGAGCAAACCTCCAGAGACTCATCTACACAGTCCATGGGAGCTGTATGATTCCGGTACCAAGTGGGAGCAGCCTCACATTGATGATGATCACAAAAACACACTTCTTTTAGCTTTCGATGAATTGGAGCAGTCTGCCAACAGCTCCAAGGTAACCCCAAAACCTTGCTATAGAATTTAAAGAACAACACTAGGTGGTATTGGTATGAACGTTCGTCCTGATTTGCTCCACTTGTTTCAGGATTACTATGGGGTTCAAAAGTTGAGGCAAGTTTCGCAAAAGACAAACTACACAAATAGGTGAGCTTTTTAATCATTAACATTACAGTGCTCTCTTGCATGGGAAGTTGAATTTATGACTAAATCTGTTACATTTTTCAGGTTTCCAGTCCCTTTGTCTCTTGAAGTGATCCAGTCGAGGTTAGAGAGCAATTATTACCGAAATCTGGATGCGCTTAAGCATGACATCAGGACAATGCTATCAAATGCTGAGTCATACTTTGGAAAGAACGCTGAGGTGTCGAGAAAAATAAAACGCCTATCAGACTTCTGGACACAAACATCATCATCTTTGTAGCAGGGCCTCTATTTCGTCAATTAACTTGTGGGGTTGAAGAGCCCTCTGCTTTTTTCTCTTTGGTTTTTAGTTTTTGTATATAAAATCTAGTTCACATCCAATTTTGGATTTGTTGAGGATTCTCTAGGGTAGTGGAAATTTCCAATTTGATGAAATTCATTAATGTATAGACAGGATGATACTGAATCATCATCTTCATTTATAACAAAAGAGGGAAATGAATTGGCTGAATACTGATTTCTATTTTACATTTGCTCAATTAATTAACTTTTGTATATGAGTTAATTCCATATAGCTATCTTCATAAATTTTCCACATTTCTGATCCCACGGTGAACTTCCACCAACACGTGACCTCGTTGTAAATTTTACAGACATTATGACTATTATACAAATAGATGGAAATCATAAAGAAAAATATATAAAATTGTCGCGGATTTGATGTTTTATGATATCCAAAGCTATTTTTAAAAAATCTACAAGTGTAAGTCATGCGACGAAAAATACAAATTTTTGTATAGTTCCCATATCTTTTATATAGTGATGACATCATAAATTCATATGTTTTGGAAATTTACTATAAGTTTATACGTTGATGGGTGTTACACAGTGTTCTAAAAACCTCGCCTAGGCCCCATTTTCTTGTTGGCCGACCCGATTAATCCCCAAAAGGCCCTAGCCGTCCGACTAGCGCCTAACGATTTTTAGAACGTTGGTATTACATAAAGATGGAAACGTGCAACTTACCCTCCAGACCGGAACAGGCCTGATGACAAATGAAATTAATATCATGATAGTTTTGATTCATGATATTAACTATAGATCAAGACCAAACCAGCACAATGACCAAACCAGCAAACCATTATCTTCACAGGCCTAAATTGTAGTTAAAGCACATACATATAAGCACACACCTGGTGATCACAAATGAAATATTAAGGGGTGAAAATTATTACATCCATAACACAATATCGGTGGAAAAAAACAGTACAAGCAAGCTACAATCCTCAACATAACAAGAACATCTTTTTGCTAACTTCCACTTGTGCTCATATCATAGCTAGACTAAAGCATGAATCAGAGTTTGCAAAACAGCTGAATTTGACTTTCAACGCCTTCTGCTGTGCTTCTTGCCCTTCTTCCGGCTCTTACTATCGTCATCAGAATCGGATTCAGAAGCTGATTCTGAATCAGAAGACTCGGACGTTGAGCTGTACTTGCGCCTGCTTCTCCTCTGCTTCTTCTTCTTCCTCCGTCGCCTTCTCTCCTCCTCAGAATCAGAGGAAGAACTGTAGCCAGAACTACTCTCCCCAGAAGAAGAATCTGATCCCGTAGCAGATGATTTCTCACTCTCAGTCTCAAAAACTGAAGCCTCGCTGTCACTACCAGAATCAGAGTCATGCTTCCTTTTGCTTTTCTTAGAACGCTTTTCAACCTTCTCTTCCTTCTTAACATCCGGATTATCAAGCTCATAAGAAGCTGCAAGCCTCGTCCTCAGTTTAGGATTCTTGAGCTGCTGGGTCCTGGAAGGTCTTGAGATGTAAACCCGTTCGTTCTTGCACTCGTATGTCCAGTGCCCGGGCTGGAAGCACTTTTGGCACTGTGAAGCTGAACCACCCACTGAAGACATGGAAGAGGACTTGAGGTCTTTTCTCTCCCCCAACCTCACTGCCTTTTCAGTACTCATCAAATACATCTGCCTCTTGGCTTCCCTCTTCTCCTGCCATCTGCTCGGACCTTCTTCCTTCTGCCCATAAGCATTAACATTGCGAGCAGCTGCAGTTGCTGCACGCTCCGCCTGAGCCCGGCTTAGACCCTTTGCAGCAGTCAAGGCCGCTGCCTTGATTCTTTCGGCTGCAACCTGAGCTTTCTCTTCTTTTTTACTAGACATCTCCTAAACCTTTGAACTGCAAATCAACAATAAGTTCCTGAGTCTCCGAGTTCTAATTCAATAACAAAACTAACAACTATTTCCCAACATCCTGCACAAAACAATTATCATTCACATTAGAGAAAATTCATGAAATTCAAGTAAAGATCTTCCCAATCTACAATCAACAAGACACAACACAGAACACAAACTTCATCCACCAAAACAGTCTTTCCAATCTACAATCCATAACACAAGATACAAATTTCATATACCAAGTCACACTCTTTCCAACTAACTCTCTTTCAATCTACAATCCTTTTTTTCTGATAAGAAAACAAATTTCATACACTGCGACAGAATATAAAACATAAACAGCATGCAAAAAAGGAGAGGAAAAAAAGATCAAAGTATGTAACTAAGTCACAAATATAGCGAATTTCGTAACCTTAACCTAACGACCGAAATTCAGAGATGCAAGGAGAGAGAGAAAAGCCAAAATAACAATGAAAAACAGCCAAATATTTAGGGTTACGGGAATCCGATCCGCGTTTCCAAATCGCCAAATCTGGACAAAATAAAAGCTTTATCTTGGAAGAAAATAGAGTTGGGTTTAGAGTGCATCAGATCGAGGAAGGAGCAACACAAGCTATGGAGGAACCCTAAACAAAACAAAAAAAATCATCGGTTCCAAAATAATCTCGGAACTTAGATTCAAATGAAAGTTTCGAAACAAAGGTTAAGTTTGACCTGTTTTGGAAACTGAAGCTCGGAAGTCGAAAACTGCGGAAGTGTCTGCTGCAGGTTGATCTCAAATTTTCCCGATGGTGCGCTGCGGCTGAGAGGCGGAGGTTGAAGAAGTAACAACGGCTAAGGATTGAAGAAGCGTTTTAGGTTTAAAATTTTCTTTTTTTACTTCTGATAGCATAGGCCGTGTATCGTCTTTGTATAGGCTTGATGTATTTCATATCAGCTAAAGCCCAAGGAAAAAGAAACCAACCCAGGTAAAGGCCCAACTAAAATCAGCAGCCCATCAAGAACCTCGCGCATCGGCCGGACGAACAGGTTCAGAGAGCGGGTCGGACGATGGAGCGGACCGGGTCTGGAGTTGGAGTGGCGGATTTATTAAGAAAAAAAGTGAATTCATTTTTTTTTTGCAAGGAATAAAATGTAATTAATGTTTGTTTTAAGAATGGTTTTCAAAGAAAATTATAAATTATTTACAAATTTTGAATTCATACGGAATTCAAATCAAGGCAAACAAACTTAGAATTAGAATTAAATTCCTAAACGGCTTTTCCAAATTTTGTAAGAAGAAAATATATTAGAATTATTTTCTAAACAATTTTTTGTTTAAAAGCGTATTTTGTCCACAATGTATTGTGGAAATAAAGGAAAAAATAGAATTTCCTTTATAAGGGAAACTTTTCAATATTTAATTTCAAAGAAATTTATAGATTTTTGAACAAATTTTGAATTCATACGGAATTCAAAATCAAGGGAAACAAATTTGGAACTAAATTACTAAACAGATTTTCCAAAACATCAAGAAAGAAACGAATTTAGGATTAAAATTCCGTAAACAGGTTTCTTAAAATTTCAAGAAGGAAACAAACTTGAAATTAAGTTCCTAAACGGTTTTCCCAAAATTATAAGAAGGAAGTAAATTGGAATTATTTTCTAAACGATTTTCTGTTTTCCAAAAAAAGATGTATTTTTTCACATCGGATCGTGGAAATAAAAAGGAAAGAGTCATTTTCTAAAAATGATCGATCTTGTTTCCTGGAAAAAACATCAAGACAATCAAATATACGAATTCGTGTGAAATCCGTAAAGTTCATCTTATTCGGTTTTAAACTTAATTAGAGCACGTACGAATAGATTCAAATCGAACACGTTTTCCTCGTTTGAAAGCTATCTGATTAAAATAAATGAAAAATTGAATAATTTCGATTATTTTGAAACATATAAAAGATCGATGTGGATCTAAAAATCAATTTGATCATGTTCTTTGTAAGAACGAGTATGGAAAAACTGAATATGTTCAATCTATTTTTCATTGGAATAAAACTATACAAGAACATGAAAAGAGAAATTGAATAGTATCGATTTCCAACATACTAACGATTAAACTTGATTAATCGATTTAGCTTCCGTGACACAAGTTAAATTATGTTTCATTGCGAAACATGTTAGAACGATTGAATTTTGACTCTCAAATTTCATTTGAGCTTTTACGACCAAGTTAATTTTATTCATGGTATGACTAAATTGAATAATTTCAATTTTGGATGGTTATGAAAAGGAAAATCTTTTGCATAATTACCTTGTTAATGTGAGGGTCGGTCCCGTTACAAAAGGAATATCCCGAGGGGATACCTCTATCTTTTCAGGGGGCATTTTCAAGATCTTCAGATGGGACAAGCGAGATCGTGAAGACTCGTGACCGGGCTAACTTGGATCAGGAGATCCGTCAGGAGACGGTGGTTGGGGACCTCAACGTCTTTAGTATGAGCCCCACACAGTCACTGTCGCTTTCTCTAGAGAGCCCCCAACAGATGATGATAGTAGCTGTTAGGGGTGGGAAGCAAAAGGAGCCTCGGGAGATCGGAGGTGGACTAGGTCCCAAGAGAATGAAGATGCTGAAGACCAAGAACAGAGCCAAGACAGGCCAGGTCTACAGTCGGGCTTCCCAACTCAAACTGAGGAGGGCCCTGGAGTCAACGGACCACTAACCAGCAAGCTTCTAGTTGTAGGATGAAGAGGAGGTTGAGGAAGGCTTGGACTTGGCGAGGGCTACAAAACAGCCCCGCCAGACTCCACGAGGCTGATTGGGATTCAGAGGGTAAATGGATGGTGGCCTACCCCTCACTACCCGGGACCGAGGTCGAGGATCTTTTCTTGGGGGAGCAAGTTTACCCCAAGGGGTTTCAATTACTTTTGCTATTTCTGTTTCATTTTAATTATTTAATTTCCCAGCACAGAGTATGACGTAGAGATATACTTCTTTGTCTAGGATGGAAATTAGACTATTTCTACG
>JAYMTN010002961.1:0-10426 GCA_036897425.1 Erodium trifolium
TTATGGTCAAGGATCTCGAACCAGGGGTTTTCAGCTTCTATTTGTAATGCAGGCGGCCAAAGACTAGGTCCGGATGAATGAGCCCTGGTGTTTTGACGGGTCTCCACTCGTCCTTGGGGACATCACTGACCCTTTGGGAATAACTCTTCCCAAACTGTATATGATTCAGCTTCGGGTGCAGGCTAAAGGGCTTCCACCCCTAGTTCGGACCTGAGCCACGGGGGAGTTCATTGGTGCTGAACCATGCAAGTGTTTGACTGTCCCATGTGATCAAGAGGGGTTTTGCTAGGGCGGAAAAGTTAAAGTCCGCTTTTAGAAGCACCTGAATCGTCCTCTGCAAAGATCTCTGGTCCTGCGGTTTAAAGAATATCTAGAGCCGGTAAAGGTTAGCCTAACCTATGAATGTCTGTCTAGTTTCTATTACAATTGCGGGCGAATTGGGCATATGGTTCGAGAATGTGAGCACGATACTCTGGGGATTCTCCGATTTGACAAATCTCTCCTAAAGGAGAAACCTGATATGCTTTGTCAGAATATCACTATTGAATGGAGTAGGGAAACACTGAAATCTCCGGTGAGCCCGCCGGGATTCAGTCAGTGGCCCCCCGAACATTTTACCTACCGTCCCCCCATATCCGGAGAGAGCATCCCAAGTGACCCCGAACATCTTACGTATTCCATGGAATGGTTAAACCATGCCATTGACAACCGCTCCTTCTCCTCAACGCTCCATCTTAGCATCAGAGGTGTAGTGGATGTTAATTTCTTCGCCCGACTCGATGCCTTGACCGGGGCAAATTGGGAAGGTTGCTCATTGGTGAATTGCGACGATGGTCATTAGGAATTTTGGAGCGGGTTGAATTGCGGATGCGGCTCGGATTGGGTGGTTTGAGGAGGGAGGGGTAGCATTCGAGGTGACAATAGCTCTTCTTTAGTGGCTACCGACTCGTCCTCGTTCATCTCCATATTTTCGAGAATGATTCGAATCGCCTTGGGTCAGCCATTGAAGAGATGTTGGAAAAATATGGTGTAGAAGAGAAGAGGTATAGAAAAGAATAGGTGTGAATTTTGTGTAGGGATGATAGTGTATAAATAGGAAAACTTTGGGATTTTTTAAAATCTATTGGCGCGACGTCATTGGGCCGGCGACTAGTCATTAGGCCAGCGTCGCCGAACCCCATCGTTACAGAATCTGTCGGCGACGCGCTGCAACGAGCGCTACTACAATGGCTCCTTCATCGAGAATGCGTTGCAGGAAGCGTTGCAGGCGCTGCAATGATGCCGCTGCAATCACCACTGCAGATGCTTTTAGGCATAGCCCTATCATAAGAGAACTTGTACTACAAACAACGGCTGTTCATAGAGGATCTTTATGGTTGGGCCAAGCAAAAGCCCGTGAATGGCTCTTATGGGCTTTTCTAATTAGGGCTAATGTAGAGAAGCCCAAATGTTTTTCTTTTCATGCGAATTTTAGGATCAAACAGTCACAAAACATTACAAAGGTAGAGAGGAACAACCTCATTTCATGTCGAGCAACAAAATCCACAGCTCCACAGATCTTGCTTGCAAGAAATATTAAGAACCAATTGATTGATCGGTCGGTAATCGGTTTAAACCATTTGACCATAACCGGTAACTTCATCGAAAGTTCTGGTTCTGAGTTGTCCGGTGGTGGTTCTCGTCGGTGGTGGTCTGTTTAATGGTTTCAGTTATTGGATCCGCTTGATCTAATAACGTCGTTATGAAAAATGGAAGTATATGCAATTCTGAACAAGCAAATAAGATGTATGGACTAAATTGATAGCAATGTAGAGCTTTGCAATTGAACTTTGAAAAAACCAAACTCAATGGCCAAAGCGTTCCATGTTTCACTATACAAACTTATTCTGATCTTAAACCAAAAGAGAACTGAACTACGAACTATCCTTCAAGCAACTCAGACTTATACCACACCACATTGCTCCCATCACTATCTCTGCAACAACAAAACAAATCAAACAGACCATTGAAGCTTCAATCCAATCAGAATTTGCAGACTCTACAAAATGTAAGAGCTCGTCCCATGAAGGACTAAAAGGCCGGGGAATTTAGCGAAAAAACGAGATTCATAGGGGCAATTTGCAGACGATTTCAGTCGGGCGAAGGTTTCATCGCCTTGGCAATTCGCCCAAGCCTGGACGAATTGCCAACAACTGCATTCCCGGCCAGATGGAATCGGCCTTGTGCCCCACTTTTCTCGATAAATCTGAACCTACCCTTTAATTTTCCGTCCAAGTACCACACTTTTTCGGTTTCTCCCTCTCCTGAGGAAGCTCAATTGGAGATGCTTACTAATGTATGTGTATGCTAGTGTTTGTATTTAACGGGCAATTCAAAATTTTGAACTTCGGATCACCGGAGTCATAAACTCAGACTCACCGGAGAAAGCTAAACCAACGGATTGCAATGAGCCTAATCTAACTCTAACTAATTGCCTGAACTGAGCTAGATTAGAGGGTAAGAAGTTAAGATTCTAAGGCCATTACTTGCTTTCGTTTTTGCTACATTTTCTCGGCAACCAAACAGATATGAAGCAGAGAAGTTTACCTTCCCGGCCTCCGGCAACTCCTCGACCTTGTACATGTCTTCCGAAACCTCAGTCAACCACAATCCCGGGAACAAAGACTGCAATAAGCAATGAAACAACACCAAATCAGAATCAATCTCAAAAGATCCGAAACTAAAATAAAATCTGAGAAATGGGTTACGATTTTGGGATTTGAGTTTCACTTACATCCAATTGTTTCTGTACAATCTTAGCCCTCTTCTTCGGCCGGCGCGGCGGCCTCTCGCCGAGCATCGCCGCGTAGTCGTCGTCGATCTCGCTCCTCGACAGAGTCACCGAAAACTTCGGCCTCTCCTTCTCCGGCGAGCCCCTCAGGCGAGGCGAATTGGCGGCGGCGAAGCCGTCGGTATAGCTTGGGGTTCTCTCCTCCGACTTCACTCCGGCGAAGGGCTCCTTGCACGCCGCCCTCCGCGTCCTCAAATTCCACGGCCGCGCTTCGCCGGCCGGCGGCGAAACCGGCATTTTCTCCGCCTCCCCTTTTCTCAAAATCGCATCTTTCATCTTGCTCGCCGCCGTCTTCAGATCGAGCGTGAGCTTCTCCCTCACCGCCTCGATCCCGTCCTCGCCGTCGAACTTCGATTTCGACCCCCTCACTGTCACCGCCCGCCTCTCCGAATCCCTCACCGACAACAACCGCTTATAATCCGCCGCCTCGCGGCGGCGAGACCCAGAAGCGACCGAAGAGTCGGCGAATCTGGAAGCTGGAGATCGCCGATCGGCTCCGCCGCCGCCGGATTCGACCTTCATACACCGCAGGTACTTCTGATTCCCCCACCGCAAGCACGGGAGTGTGAAATCGTGGAGCGGCTTCGATCTCTCCGGAACCATCGCCATGGATTCTCTGTTGAGCACGCGCCGCCTCTCCTCGGCCACGCCGGAATACACCATTAACCGACGGCGACGATTCGCAGACGCGGACGGACTCTCTGAAACAACCCTCGATCCTGTTTGGCTGGACGGAAAATCCCAGAAGATAAAAAGTTGATTTTTCTCGAGAATTTTTTTGATCTGACCGATTTTTTTTTTCTTCTTCTCTCTCGCGTGTCGCCGGGAAACGGAACTCCACAGTTTATATACGAAAAGATGAGAGCGGTTTTAACGTTCGGGTTGTGGAATGGCCCGATTGCTAAATTGCGCCTTAAGCGCATGGTGCGTAGGATATGGATTTTTTTGTTTTACATTTTTATTTTTAATTTTTCGGAGTTCCTCGATGCTGGTAGCGTTTACGGTTGAGACGAGAGCATGGTTTTCAGCTACTCGTCATAGCCGTAGATCTGGAATCATTTTGTTTTGTTATGTCCTTTATAATATTTTTTTGGAATGTTAAGATTCTTTTTTGTTAATATTATGGAAACTATTTTAGGAAAAACAGTGATGCCATACTATTTACTGATTTAATAATCTTAGAAATGCCATTAAAAATGTCTTTCATTATGTGTTATGGAGTTGGTTCGACTGGTTGTTTGTCTCGTTTTTTCTTTATCGGGAAGAAAACAATGCATCAAAACAATAATATGGATAGGAATGACGAACCTACCTAAATAAATAAATAAAGTCCAAACGAAAAAAGAGAAATATGATAACAAAACTCAAGGGCGTCTCAGAATTGGAATGTCTCCAAAACGGCACTTAGATCATGACTTGAACACCCTAATGTTTCGCTCCAACCAAAGACCATGCAAACTGGGACGAGCTCAAGCTAGCAACCCTTGTTACCTAAAAGTAGAAGATTGGGATGAGATGAACGTTGATAGAGACGAATGGATAACAATCGAGACCTCTCACTACTAAAGAGTCAAAGACCGCACACGTCAAACTCATATATAAGTAATAACTAGAAGGAATGTGAAAAATATCCTTGGTATGAAAGTCACATATAGAACGCGTTCAAACGCCCGTAGGTACTAGGAACTCTTACCCGACCAGAAAAAAACCTAACAGGGATGGTCTTACGAGTCATAAGTCAAGCAAAAGACTGAAACTTAAGAAGAATTGAGTTCTCCATGTTGTTGAAGCCAAATGATCAAATCCAAACTACCATCACGTGAAAATGCATCAATGGCCTTTGAGATCGAGAACCCGGGGAGACCAAGTTAATCTACCCGAGCAAGTCGAATCCAGCCAAACCTAAAAAGATATCCCAACTTATTAACTTGAATTAGAGAAGAAGACAACTCAATTTAAAACTCCAATGATACGAGTAAATTACCAATGTGAGACTTAGTTATAACTAAACAAAACAAAAGCTTGTAAGACATATTAAAGTTAACAAATCATTGTTTGAGCTTAACTCCGATAAATGAAACAACAACAAATAGAGCTCATTGGATGGAACAAACAAATGAACAATGCTCCAAAACAATTGTACGGTCTCAATGGTTGGAGATCTGGAAACAGAACTGATTGGTTTTAACGGCTATCTTTTGGTCCTATTTTAAAAAAAAAAAAAAAAAAACTAAAAGTCAACCCACCCACGAAGCCATGTTGGATCCACAGTCCACATGTTGGGCCAAACAGACCTTTCTTCAACCTTTTTCACTCTTAAAAGCTCTCTTTCTCCGGAACCAGTGATGAACCAATCACTCGACCCTCTTCTTCAACCCCAAAATACTCGGAACAATTCGGTATTTGAAATTGTAATTGAGTCTTCCACTATCAACTGATCGAGTTGATCCTTTGATATAATATCAGGTTTTTGGCTAACACGAGTTCAATTCTCATCGTCTTTAAAGATGTTTCTCATGATAAGTTGGATAAATGGCTTGTAAAGCCTTTGCTTTTTTTACTTCCCAAGTCCCATGGAAACAAAGGGGATTGGTGGTGAGTTTATAAACTCTCCCCCCTTGTCTTGTTCAACAAGCTCATGGGCTCTCTATGCAAGTTGGGCCGATATGGGCCTCGTGCCCGCCGCCGTCCGTCCGGGCCGGGTGGAGCCCTGCGGGGTGGGCTAAAACAGAAGAAGTATTATTTTTGGTAAAATTACTTTTAATTTTTTCGGATTCATTTACCGTCGTCTTACCCCAGTGCTTTTGCTCTTCAACCGGGTTGGTCATTCCTTTACTGTTTTCGATTGCTTGTTTTGTTTTGTGTTCACGGTGTTAAGTGTTTTGTTCTGCAATTCTTTATACTAGTTTACGCAAATTATTACAACAAAGGACATGTATCAAAATATAAAATTATAATGAAAGTCCAACTGTTGTCCATTTAGATTAGTCTGATGGTAAAGAGCTCTCTCGAAGCCTAGCCTCTCCCGCTCCCCAATATCAAATGGTTGAATCGAGCCGTCAACTCTAACTCTACCTTAAAAGTGAAGAAATTCTATCAGGGGATGAGATTGCATAGGAGGCTGTCGGAAGTAGACAGGGAGATTCAAACTCGAACCCTACCTTAAAAGTCTCGAAATGTTACCATGAAAGCCCAACCCATTTCCCGAAATCAAACAGTTTTTCATCGTTGGGCCTGGTCCTCCTACTACTGGGCCTCACTTAATAGAAAGAGGGAGTGTGTTATGTTATGCCCAAGTTGTGAAATGTGAGTTTCAATATCAAAATGGGCCATACGGCCCTTGCGGGTTCATTTCTTAAAATCTACTAGACATGGAATGGAACTTGCCAACAAAGAATACTTCATAGCATCTCTAACCCATCCACGATTTAGTCCAATGAAACCTTGGTGAAAAATCTCGATTCGTTCGCTCCTTCCGTAACACAGCGGTTTAGTCAGATGAATTCGGACGAATACCCATATGTCGTGTGACGAGTGACCACAAGGTGGTCAATTTGATCCGTCAATGAATTTAGCAAAAATGAATCATTCGCCTAAAAAAAAAATCACCTAAAACTGTAAAAAATTATTTTTATTCGTCCAACTTTCGTCCTCCACTAAAGTTGCTATTAGATATGATAAATTAGAAATTTAAATTTATGATCTCTTTCTAAGTAATGTTCGCCTCGATCAACTAAGGTACATCAACCTTATCTATGGATTTAAACAACATTTGCCAATCAAATCAAGGATTCATGGAAAAAAAGAAGAGAAAAGAACCTTATTTTTTGTTAAATCATTCACAATCCAATGTTTATGTTAACAACTTTAGTAGTAGGATTGGGTTCAACAATTGTGGCAATAAAAGGAACTCAAAGCTAGCTCATTGGCCACAAAAAAAGAACCAATTATGTGAATAAACAAGACCCATATGGTCATATATACCACTATAATTGGTCAAGTACTTTTAAACATGTACCAATTAGCTTGATCATGAACAAAATGGATGCCACCTCCCCACTACTAAAACACTCAAAAATTCCAGTGGTCCTTGTTTGCTTTTGGGGAGCCAATTAGCTACTTTGTAATATCATTGTAGTACCCAAATAAAAGGTCTCAAATGGACCGTGATGTCACGTCAGTTCAATAATTTCGATAATCAATTATATTGTGACTAGTTCGTAAGCAAGACGATAATACGAAAATAAAAGACGAACAAATAATCATGAAAACAACACTACAACGTCGTTTACTGATAATGACACAATATGAAATGTGACTAAGTTTAAACGGATTAATAAAGGGTTAATTACAAAAATATACAGTGTTTAAGTCACTTGTTACATAAACATACATATAGTTTGCTTCAATGTGTGGCAAAGGATTACCTTTGGCTTACCGTTTTTCAATGATGTTATATTTGTTGTAAAGTATTGAAATTAATCGTACAAATATAAGTTAGTATAAATAATTAGAAATAATCTGAACCAACGACCATACAGACAAGTAAACCACACATTTTTTTCTTTCCTCTCAATATAAGGAATAATTTCTTTTTTCTCGAAAACTAGATGTCGCATGCATGACACGACCTAGAATCAAACCGTTTCTTTCCAGGCTAACGGATAGTAAACCGATTTTTTTTATGTCATTACTTTGTAACACATGAAAAGTTTGTGAAACAAGTGATTGTATTCATAACTCTTCTTTTCTTGTAATTATCCCATTAATAAACGGTAATCAAAATCCACAACCGAAACTTAGACCATGAGAATATCATACAGACAAGAAATCAAACTAACAACTATTTTCAAGACATATTTAACAAAACGATATACAAGGTTGCTGACTTTATTTTTTAACCTATGATTATCGATAATAAGAGATCGTCTTAATTTAACAATTTTCTATCATGAATATCTTTCTAATGAATCAATAATGTTACAAATTAGTTGTTCCCTTTAATTAATCATATAATAAGCCAACTATACACTTATATATGTATATAAATAAATACACATCCACTAGGAGAACCAAAAAACTCCACACTAGTCTCCACGTACAACTCGATGCCCCCTCCCGCAAGTTAACGGTCCATGTCAAATAAAGAGGAATTAAAATTAAACCTATCAAATTTCATCATAGTACAATATATGTAAATAAATGACATATAAAGCCCTTTTGACCTATAAACAAAAACAACACTTGGCACCAAAAAAAAAGAAGCGAGAACCAATTTGAATGTGCCACCCGCTTTTTTTGACCGTTACACTATGTTTTCAAAAATTCCTATCAACCATTTATCATTATATATATGACATGTATGTACATCTTCATGCATGCATGCACGTACATACATACAAATATGGTGTGACTTGGATGCTATATTGTGATCATGATTGATGGGTTTGATTAATTAACAAATAATCATGATTATAACTACTATTTGGTTGTAATTAAGTTTTAAAAGACTTTGAGTTGAGACTTTGGAGACTTTGATTTCAAAGTCTCCTACCTTCAATTATTTCCACCTAAAACATGCTTATTTTTCTTTGTTCACTGACCACCAAACAACCAACATATACTTTGTAATTAATAGTTATGATTCTTTTAATAAATATATTATTGATAGATTTGGTCTACAACAATCAACCTCATGGCTATGGTAAACGATAAACGAATAGAGTCGTCTGTCTATTAATTAAAAGAACATGTTTTTTTTTTGTTTGGTTGTGTGATCTAGATCGAGGAGGTCCGATGTGTTGTTTATTTAGGTTGACCTGATGGAACTGTGGGTAGAGATTAAGTCACGTTAAAGTATAAATTTTCTGTTTCCTTTCTGATATAATTACTGAAAGTTTCGCTTAAATTTACGACCTATTATTATATAAGCAGTCAAAAACCGACATTGTTGAATACATTTAAGTATGATCCAATAACACTTAGATGTATGTCATTTTTATAATGTTGAAGTATTGTATTTAAATTTATTACTAAGTTACTTGTAACTATATAATGTTTTTAACCGATTTAATTTGATGTATAATCTTGATACGAGTCATATTTAATTAATTAGATAAATTCATATTCATGAAATTGATTGACGAACAGACTAAACATGCTCGAGAGAAGGCTGAACACTCAACATATACTTGATTATTTTTAGGTATTGAAAAAATCACCAATGATAAATGATTTTTCATTTTTTTGTTATTTTAACAAAATGTGACGTTTACATCAAAGTACGAGTGAAATAATAATATTCAAGATTATTTAAAATACCTACAAAATAAATTAAATAAGAATGTACAAAATCTGAATTTGGGACATAAACATCGATCAACTACTTCTCATGAAGTCACACCTAGTTTGATTCCATCCCAAAACCACACCCACTTCTTCATATTTGAATCTAATCGGGCCGGATCGATCTACCCGGATCCGAACCCGTACCCGCTTTCACGGGGCTGCCGGAGCGAGGCTAAGATGCAAGTCCAAGCCCCATGCATCGTCAAAGCCCGACCCACCGTCGGATCTCCGGAACCCACTCAACGACGGCCCATCAACCACCGTCTCGTGGGCCCACCCCGGAACCGACACGCCGCCGTACGCGCCGCCATTACCGGCGGGGAACACGCAACCGTGGGACACGTGGAAGGGAGGAGCACCCCGAGGGAGGTAAACCCACGACGGAGACGCCGGCAGCCCCGCCGGAGGCAGGAGGTGTGGGGGCGGCGCGAAGGCGGAGACGATGGGGTTCCTGGCGGCGGCGATCCGGGAGGCGTGGAGCTGGGCCCGCTTGAGCTGCTGCCGCTCCTTCTTGTGGGCGTTCTGGTGGCCGCCGAGGGCTTGGGAGTTGGCGAATTCCCGGCAGCAGTACTGGCACTCGTACTTCCTTTCTCCGCCGCCGTGCGCGGCGGCGCTGGGGTCGGGTGAAACGGAGGTTGTTGTGGTGATGGTGCTTTTGGGGGAGGAGGAGGAGAGGTCCTCCTCGGGGAGGTGGTCGGCGACGCTGAAGCCGAAGAGCTTGAGGGGTGTGGAGGAGGGTGCGGTGGTGGTGGTGGTGATTTGGTGGTGGAAGTGATCCACTAGGTGTGTAGCCATGGAAGCTAAGAAGAGCTTGGGAAGGTGAGGTGAGACTTGAGAGAGATAGATGATGAGAAGAATGAGGTATTGCAGGAGAGAGACCATTTTATAACAAAATTGTTAAAGCTCCATGGGAAATAATAGTATACTTGAAAGAAACAATATTACTTAAACACATCACTAAGATTTTTTATCAAGTTTTTAACTTGGTATTTGAATTTATCTAGAATTGGAGAGCATCCCATTGAGTAATTTTTTTTCAACACAAAGATATTTGTTTAAATATATATCCGAGTACAAAATACATCGTAACATAGCAGGGACATTAGTTTCGGTAACTCGCATCAGACACGGACTAGACCCCTCTAATAATTGAATGTGTTGTCCGATTTACTTAACATCTAATAAACTCGATATGGAGGTCACCGAGTGTCAACGATTGGGTATCTTAGTTGGTGTGTAACAGGTGTG
>JAYMTN010002962.1:0-10425 GCA_036897425.1 Erodium trifolium
CAACCCAGTTGTATAAATGATCCGCCGACCCATCGCGATGACCCAAACCATCACGAGCTCCGACCCTGCTCCCTTTTGGGCCCAGACCCGACCCTTTGATCCGGCCCAACTCCCTTGACCCGATCCAACCCGGTCTTCAACCCGAGCCCATCTGAAATTCGACCCGAACCATGAACCCTAGATCCAGGCCGAAAAGCACGCCGCCGCCAGGGTCCTTCCTCCCTCTGGCCGGTCGGAATCGCCATGCCTTGCGAATCCGGCAGCCTCATCACCGGGTGACCCGTCCCCCTCTCCGTGCTGGATGAGAGAGTTACCCAAATGGTCGGACCCGAGGGAGGCCGCTCTCCATCCCCCATGGCTAGGTCCCCAGCTCGTCTCGCTGCCTCCATCACCCCGGTTAAGGCCGTACCACAGTGGAGTCCCAAAGGTGGAGATCCCATCCTCGGCGAAAACTCTGTCGCCTTCCCCACTCCGGCCTGCCGCGGCCGTGGCCCCAGTCCTCGTCGGTACACCATCATAAGCCCCTGAGATCGCCGTCCACCCGACCACAATCGTTCCCCCTCCTTCGTTTGAAAGGTGAAGTGCATCCTCCCGTTCTCCGACATCGCACGCGACAATCCGGATTGAGAAAGGGACGAAGCACGTTTAGGAGAAGGAGAGGACAGTGACATGTCACCGTTGCGCTCGCCCTAACTCCCGATGTGTTGACGATATGCCAACAACAAAGAAACCATATCGCCGCCGCTCACAACAACTTCGCAAAACCTAGTTTCAGAGAGAGAGAGAGGCTGTGCTTCTAAAATTACGAACAGATCTATGAATGCCTTTTACAATCAATACTTCAGTTATACGATTCTGTTACTCGTATGCATGATAAAGACTGCGCGGAATCTTATAAATGGATTGTGATAGTTGCGGTAAGCTATAGCTAAATTTCGAGACAGCGGATTGAAACGACACGGTTTCTCATAACATTTTCCTAAATTGCCCTCGTCTATTCACAGTTATTACCTTCTTATTCGACCGGACCCTTTTCCTATTACTTCACATACCAACCACAATAATTGAACAAAGAAGACAAATAATAAAGGATCAGAGACTTCCACACCAAACATTTCTCAGTCAACTAGTCAACTTGAGGTAAGTAAATTAATGAGATATGCCGTTTATGAATGTCAATCCCACTCTTACTATATGGTTTGATATTACAAGAATAATAAAAGGAAATAAATATTATGTAATATTGGATATTAATTATCATAATCAAGTTAAATCAGATGAAATCAATTATATATTCAGATTTGATTATGATCAACAAATTTATAACGAAATCAATTAATATCACAACTCTCACATATATATGAAATAATTTAGATGATTAATACACCGACTTAAGATTAAGATTGTATCGTTTCAAAAAAAAAAAAGAGATTAGGATCGTAAAAATCTGATTTTCATGACAACTGGACTAGGCTAGGACTGATTGCGTGAACCCATTCAGTGTGGTAAAGACCAAATTCAGTTTGTGATTCATGAACCGTAAAAACAACCTGGTTTTGGATATTTTCAGAAATAACTCTCTTACCAAAATAGACCCTGAGTCAGCAACAGTCTGCCCAAAAGGAATACGAAACCAAAACACCCATATTTCGTAATATTCAGATTGTCCTAAGGGTATTATGGTCAACGGAAATATCCCCATCGCTGTCTTATTTAAGCACCATATACGCGATGGTGTGTGAAACACCTAACGGCTCATTAAACAGAGTCCTACTGAGCTCAGATTCGAACAGAAACAGAGCAAAACAGAGATTGCTCTGTTTCTGTCTCTGCAGTTTCGTTGACAGCCATCTCCGGTGCCCGCCATGACCCGCGCCGACGCCGGCAACGGCGAACAATCTGACCACGAGCGGTGCCCGATCGAGGAGGTGGCTCTGGTGGTGCCGGAAACGGACGACCCGACGATTCCGGTGATGACTTTCAGAGCCTGGTTTCTGGGCTTGACCACGTGCACGATCCTCATCTTCCTCAACACCTTCTTCACGTACCGCACGCAGCCGCTCGCCATCTCCGCCATCCTGATGCAAATCGCCGTCCTGCCGGTGGGCAAGTTCATGGCCAAGGTCCTCCCCAGAACCGAGCACAGCTTTCTGGGCTGGAAGTTTAGCCTCAACCCTGGTCCTTTCAACATGAAGGAGCACGTGATCATCACCATCTTCGCCAATTGTGGGATCTCGTACGGCGGCGGCGACGCCTACTCAATTGGCGCCATTACCGTCATGAAGGCCTATTACAAGCAGGGCGTGGGCTTCCTCTGCGGCCTCTTGATCGTCTTGACTACTCAGGTTAACCTCAATTTTATCACAAACCCTTTTTCTTTTTCTGGGTCTCTTATTTGTTTTTGTCCTGATTGATGTGAGATGGGTCTTTACCTTTACAAGAGAAGAGCTAAAAAAATGAAAAAGTTCCAACCTTTTCTGAAAAAGTTCTAGTTTTTATGTTTTAGAAGATGATGTAAACCAGTTAAAAATTCAAGCTTTTTGAACTCTAGTGTTCACTAAAGCTTATTTGTCCAACTGATCGTTTTCATGGTCGATTCCTTGTTGTGGTTATGCAGATGATAGGGTATGGATGGGCTGGAATTCTGAGGAGGTACCTGGTCGATCCCGTCGAGATGTGGTGGCCTGCAAACCTTGCCCAAGTTTCTCTGTTTAGGTATGTGGATCTTTTTCCAAAAGTTGTTTTTTTTTTTTTTGTATAAATGTTTGTTTATTGAAGAACTTTTAGGAAGTGAAAAGGAAAGTTTTGAATTTTAACAAGTGAAGCACAATGCTGATATCTCATTTGGGTATAAAATCGAGACCCATTGTTCTGCATAATTGAGTTGAACTGTCCTGTTATTATGTCATTGTTAGAATCACAAGACTTTTTAATGCAAAATGCTTAACATTAGTGGAAGATGAACAAGTTCTAGATGAGCACACAAGTATTTATTCTGATAAGCATGTTAAAAATGATTCTGATCCCACCAACGACTTTGTTGTTACAGAGCTCTCCACGAAAAGGAACCCAAATCGAAAGGCCTGACAAGGATGAAGTTCTTCCTCATCTTCTTCACAGCAAGCTTCTTGTATTACGCACTCCCGGGCTATCTGTTCCCTATGCTGACATTCTTCTCTTGGGTGTGCTTGGCTTGGCCTCATAGCATCACGGCTCAGCAGATAGGATCTGGGGGCAACGGGCTTGGGATCGGCGCCTTCACCCTCGATTGGGCTGGCATTTCTGCTTACCATGGAAGTCCACTGGTTGCACCTTTTTCTTCCATTGTCAATGTTGGTGCTGGGTTCATCATGTTCATCTACATTATCGTTCCACTGTGTTATTGGAAGTACAACACATTTGATGCGAGGAAGTTCCCTATGTTTTCTAAGGATCTCTTCACTGCCAATGGGACTAAGTATGATACAGCCAGTATCTTGACTTCGGACTTTGATCTTAATGTCTCAGCTTATGATAGCTATGGGAAGCTCTACCTGAGCCCGCTCTTCGCCCTCTCGATTGGTTCTGGGTTCGCCAGATTCACAGCAACCCTCACTCACGTTGCACTCTTCCATGGAAGTGATATTTGGAGGCAGAGCAGATCCGCGATGAAGAATGTGAAACTTGACATCCACGGAAAGCTGATGCAAAAATACAGACAAGTGCCCGAGTGGTGGTTTCTTTCGATTTTGGGAGGGAGCGTTGTGTTGTCACTTATGTTGTCTTGGATTTGGCCTAATGATATTCAGCTTCCTTATTGGGGAATGATCTTCGCGTTCGTGTTTGCTTTCGTCGTGACCTTACCCATAGGGGTCATTCAGGCTACCACCAACCAGGTAAAGTAACACTTGGCTACTTAATCAAGTTTCAGTAACTTGGATTTAATCTTTTTCTAATAAAATTTTCGAGCTTATAAAAAAAACTAATTACATGTTTTCTTGGATGCAGCAACCTGGGTACGACATCATAGCGCAGTTCATATTCGGATACATGTTACCTGGAAAACCAATTGCGAGCTTGTTGTTCAAAATCTATGGACGCATCAGCACTGTCCATGCCCTTTCCTTCTTATCCGACCTTAAATTGGGTCACTACATGAAAATTCCACCTCGGGCCATGTACACTGCTCAGGTATCTCCATGCTCTCTATGCACTGCTATCTAATTGTTTGTAAATTTTAATGATGTTTTATTCTGTTTTTGTCTTCAACAGTTGGTAGGAACTCTGGTTTCTGCTATAGTCAACCTTGGAGTGGCATGGTGGATGCTTGAGAACATAGAGAACATCTGTGACGTGGAAGCTCTCCCTCCCGACAGCCCCTGGACTTGTCCTAAGTACCAGGTGACCTTCGACGCTTCGGTCATTTGGGGGTTGATCGGACCGAGGAGGCTGTTTGGACCGGGAGGGATGTACAGGAACTTGGTGTGGCTGTTCCTCATCGGAGCATTCCTGCCGGTACCCATTTGGGTGCTGAGCAAGATCTTCCCGGAGAAGAAGTGGATCCCTCTGATCAACGTTCCGGTCATATCATACGGTTTTGCTGGGATGCCACCTGCCACTCCGACAAACATAGCCAGCTGGCTCATCACCGGAACTATCTTCAACTACTTTGTTTTCAGGTACCGGAAGGGCTGGTGGCAGAGGTACAACTATGTCCTGTCGGCCGCCTTGGACGCAGGCACGGCCCTGATGGGAGTGCTGATCTTCTTTGCTCTGCAGAATGCTGGCGTTGACTTCAAATGGTGGGGCACTGGGGGCAAGGGCCATGACCATTGTCCTCTGGCTACATGCCCAACTGCTCCTGGTATTAAGGTCAAAGGTTGTCCTGTTTTCTGATATAATTGTTTGCATCTGACAAGGTTGTATCATAGACAATTGGGTTTTTGGTTTAGGAGAGAAACTTGAATAAGATTAGTTATTTCCATCAATCTAGCTTTACACAACAAAATGTGAGATTATTTTTCTTCTTCATCACTGCTTTTTCAGTACAGAACAAGTGTTCTTTGGTTGACAAACTGGTTCTGGACATCAGTAAGATGATTGCAACATGGTAGTTTCAAAATCCAGCCTCTCATAACAACTTGGCTTAGTCTAGCAAAAAACGAACAAACCGAATGTTCGGAGTTGGATCAACGATGGAGTCGATGCCTATGGATTATGTAAAATACACAACTTTTTTAAAGTTTCATACTACAATTCTTCCCTGAACTCAAGCCGGTGGGGATGGCGTTTACCTCTTCAGTAATTGTATTAGCTACACCAAGGGAGAGGAGATGTACTATTGTGGATATATTGGTGTCTTTACCTCTGCAAGGACTTATAGAGCACCACTGTCACATACTTGGCCACAAACCTATGAGTTGTCCCTAGCGCCACCACGGACGGGACAATCTTCCCCTTCTGCATGTAGAGATGATTAAGCACGACGTGTTGAGGTCTTGATAAAGGAGGTGCAATCTCCATGTGGGGTGAAGGCTGATTGAGCAGTGTCATTTGCAGATGAGGAGGAACCAATGGTGGCTCCTTTGCATAATCCTCAGCTCCGGGATGAAAATTGTTATAGCTAGACTCCGGAGATTGGGGAGGTTCGAAACCAGATATGCTTTCAAGGTCTTCTGGAACATATTCCTGCATAAACAAAAGAATTAGTACAAGTCGTTTCGATTAAAGAAAAATGTTATTGAGCTACCAAATACTGAGTGCAGTAGTTTGTCTGAGTGAAGTTATGCATTGAGAACAAATACGCCTATATAACATCAATTAGGAAATGAATCATAATAAAAATTAGGATATTCAACTATATGAGTAATTTTCTTCATTGTAAAACTCTACAATCATTATCTTTCCTTCTTAGTATTGCTCCCTGGTAAGCAATTAAGCCTATATAACATCAACTCCTTGCACATTCGAACATGCTAATAGGCTTCAAGAATAGAGATACCTAATACCACAAAGAATATAGCATCAATTTAACATATGACACATATTTTCATCTTTCTACATGTATCAAGACAAAACCTTAAGGGTTAATTACGTTTACCTGTTTTTCACCTAACTACTCTTAAGTTATGGAAATGCTTTGGGGGCACACTATCAGAAATTTGCAATGTTAACAAATTTGTTAGTTTAGTGTTAATTGTTCAGAAATGACGAAAATGCCCTCAAATTGAAACCCTAAACCCGACCCCAAATCCAAAACCCAAAACTCAACCCAAACCCTAAATTGAATTTGTCGATGCCCGCAACAACGTTTCCGCGATGGAGACGTGGCTTCTGATGAATCTGGTGGCACCAGTGACAACACCTTAAGACTCCAAAAATGAAGAACAAAGAATTATCGGTTCACATCGAGAGTTCAAGATCGATTCTGATTTTTTCGGCTACGTCAGATCTTAGGCCGGCCGATTCACACGGCTTGGCTTCTTAACATGGACAAATCTCGAACTCAAACAGATGGTGGCAAGCTTCATTCCTTGGGATTTGTTCAAACTCAACCTAGCTTCGACAACGAAGGCTGCCTGACTTGAAAAGGCTTCAAATGAAAGCTTGCGAAGGCTATGATTGAGGACTTTCGACGGAGAAAGGGTCCCCCGTCGGAGTCGAAAACCGTGAGGACTTACGAAGACTCGAGACCTTCCAGAAACCCGCGATGATGGTGAGGGCAAAAACATGTCGGAGAACATTGTCGTCTCTGATCCTTCCTCTCCCTTGTCCCTCCACCCACCACCACCATCCCCACCCTATCTGGTGATTGCCCCGATACATACGAAAGATTTTGTTTAGTAAACCTACTATTGAGCACCTAGAAAATTAGCAGATGATGAATTGATCAAGAGATAAAATTTTATATTCATTGGCTCGATAATCTGGGTTTTTTTTAGTTCTCTTTGTGCCTTTGGTTTGATGATGATATGGCGATCTGCATAGCTTTCTAGGCTTTGAGTGTGATTTCGAGTTTTGGAAATTTTCTAAAATTAGGGATGATTGAATCAAGGGTTCAACTATAATATTGGGGATAATTGGATCTAGAGTTCAAGGATGAGCATGGAGATTGATAGGTAGCATGGAGGAGAGAACTAAAAGAGATAATGACATTTTTTTGAAAATTAAGAAAAGAATCAAGGTTATTTTTGTCATTTTACCCCAAAATCCAACAAACTACAACAGAAATTGCTGACGGTGTAAATGTTTGGCAATTAGTGTGTCCCCGAAGCACTTCTAAAAATTAGAGTAGTTAGTGAAAACCAGATACACATTAATGTACTTATACGTAATTGACCCAAACCTAAATGAGGATAAGATGTCCTCATAAAGAGAAAAGACAAGAAAACCATCAAAACAGCCTCCTAGTCCCTTTGAATATCATCTAACCCAGTGAAATAAAGGGAAAACTATCATACCCCAATGCAAAATGGCATTCAATAACTACCTAGGATTCTGTATGCGCTATCTTTACTTCTTTTAGCATGTGCGATTATTAAGTGAAAATTGGTAGTCTAACCATTTTGGCCATATTTTCTCTGAGATTCTATGTGAGCTTATGAATTATAAACTACTCAGACAATATAGCAAATCAACAGCCCATCTTAATTCTATATCAGAAGTTTGAAAAACACTCCTTCCATCCTTTCAAAAAAAAATATCTATAGAGGAACAACGATTACATCAAAGCTCGATCTACGGGAGCTTTAAACGGGGGAAGCCCGTAACCATAGGACTAAACAATCCTGAAAAATAGCACCAGGTAGATAATCGTTGTATTAAATAAGACCCTATGTGTTAGTCAAGCAACTCTAAAATTCATGGCCTTTTTGTGTCACAAGTGATTGACTCGGTTTGTGTTGGAAGTAGAGAAAATCTTAGAGAAGAGTGAAAATTAAGGACAAATACCAAACCAATGAAAAATAAATTATTGAACTTGAGGCCTGAGTATCTAATCTCTATCAGAGCAATGTCTACACCAGAACAACATTGTCGTTCCCGGCTAGAGAGTTAAAGGTTTCCTATTCTTATCACCATCTGATTTAAGGCTTTCATCTAGAATTATTGCTCATTTTTCAATTACTTTTTGCATGCACCTAATCATTAAGAATGTAATCAATATAAACAATTTAGCTTAAAATAAAATCACTTTAGCTTAATTTAAAAGTAGATAAAAACAATTAAACATATAAACTGTTACTCTACAATGGTTTTGCAATAAATTTTACCCAGGCAATTAAACATACTTTGTAGTTTTCCTTTGTTCACTTGAAAAAAATTGTTATTTTAATGTTGAATGTTTATTTTACTAGATAAAATGCAAAAAAAAAAAACATGTTTTATTTTTCACTCAACCTGGTGGAAGGAAGAATACCTCAGATATAAATTAAAGAAGTGTCAATATCTGCAAGTGCTTATTTAAGATAGGGCTTCTTAAGAAATTACTAGCAACGTCCAAAAGCATAGTGTCTTATGATTCTAGGTCAGAATATTAAATTAGTTCAAGTGAAGTGCACTAAGACTTGTATTAGAGAGAGAAGATTCAGATAAAAACCTGCAAATCTAAGAGGTTGTAAGTGTTGCCTGCATCATCGTGGGCCACAGGAAAGTCAGGGGCATACCTCCACTGTCCATCAACAATAAACCTGTACTGGTAAACACCTGATGGCAACACTTTCATAATAGTGAAGTCTTTCCCTGATCTCTGCAAGGGCATTCTAATGAACAAGGTAAGAGGATCACAAATTAGTGGAAGCAAAAAATAAAATTTATTGGATAATGAATGAAAAGGCATTAAAATTTCTAGCACCTCGACTTCCAATCATCCCAAGATCCCACAACAGCTACTTCCTTGCCACCGTAGCTCCACGTAATCATTGTTGGAATTCCTTGTTCACAGCACATGTCTTCATAATCTGAAGTGTTTACCCATGGATGGTTCGGAATTTGCAACTCATCCGGTCTTTGTAATGGAATAACTGGGACCTGAAAAAGAGAGAGGAGAAGAATGACTACATGAACCACCAGCTAAAGTAATTGCAATAAACATTAATCAGTAGGATTTCTACTACAGTTTGTAAGTTGAACATGATTCTTATAAAACACCATTTCAAGAGGGGATATACCAAGAGACTGTGACTTGTGCGCCACTGGTAATAATACACCCTAGATTAAAACTAAAGCATTAAAACCCCTCCATTAATATCACAGAACAGGTTTTAGTTATGTTTGAAAAGGAATTACCATGCTCTGGTAGTCGGGATTTATGAGCACAAAAACAAGAAACAGGCAGAACTTTAAGGTTGATAATAGGTGCCGATTACACTACCTTCAGCCCAAGTGAACTTATCTATGGATCTAGTTGACAAGCTCCTTTCCGAATATAGCATATCAATCTTAAAGACTAGATTCCTTGACAGTATAATAGGTATTTCACTACTTGGTTGATTTAGTCTAAGGCCATAAAAAAGAACATAGCTACCAGCAAGTCCATGTGGTAGAAGCTAATGGCCTCTTCCAAATTCTAGAGAAAAACAACAAATAGCAAATGAAAGGAAGAACTGAAAGTAATTCTAAGTCCAATCAAATACCAACATGGAACTACAAGAAACAACCCACAGCAAAAATCAGACAGCTTCAAATTTCAATGATGGGAACAAACAGTGACTTAGATTTCCTCCCAGACTTGATTCACTTTACCCTCCAAATACTCCCACCAAGAGATTACAGGACTTCATTTCAGCCCCAGCCACTCAAAACCCCCAATCCAAATCCAAATCAAACACACCCGATTCAGAGACATGTTGATGTGGAATCAAAATCCCCAAACAGAAGTAACAAATTCATGCACACACGAGAAAGAATTTGGATTCAATCAGAGAGATAGAGAGAGAGAGAGAGAGAGAGAGAGAGAACTCACCTGGGGAGCGAACATCAAAGGTGACTGAATAGCCCTGGGACTGGACGGAGGAGACTGACCCATCAAATCAGCAGATTGGGAGACACGAGCCCCATCTGGCGCCACCATGCTCTCCTCCTGCATATTCACACCACTGCCGGTGACACCGCCTTCCTCGCCAGACTCAGATTCGCTACCACTCCCAGACCCATCTTCTCTACCATTCACATTTCCCATAATAAACCACAAATTGGAGCCCGATACAGTACAATACTCTACTCTATTCCTCCAAAAAAGCAAAACCCACTTGTAAAATTCTCTACCCACCAAGAAAAATACAAAATTGGAAAGGAATTCAGCACCAACCCAGCTGAGGAATCTAGGGAAAAGGGGAAAATCTATTCAGGGGAGAAGATGTAGCCGGAAGAGCGGAGGAGAGGGGAAGGAGGCGGAGGAGAAAGTGGAGTGAAAATCAAGATTCTCCGATGAGTTGGGAAGATCGAAAG
>JAYMTN010002963.1:0-10423 GCA_036897425.1 Erodium trifolium
CGAACCACGAACCGCATCGATGCAGTTCGGGATACGCAGTTCGGTGGCACGGTTCACACGATGTACATGCTCTAATTGCCTCCAGCTTCTTGCTCTGGGTCTTGCAACTGCATCATAATTACAACAGATATACACTTCTTTGATTTGTTTTAAACAGTAACAAATTGATCATACAGATGATGGGCCTGGCCCAAGTTGCTCAGCCTGAATGATAACGGTGACGGAGTATGCGCCGTTAGATTACAGTTAGAGGACTTGAATTCTTGTTCAAGCTTCGTCAATTTAATACAGGAGCGGCACGCAATCAATCATACTGATTACTGAATCAGTTAACGATTACTCTCTTTTCCCGCTATAGACTTTTCAGTCCGAGTCTTCTTCGTGTCTTCAGTCTTCACCGTATCGATCCATTTCGAAGCTCAAGTTCAATCACAGGTCTGTCTCTCGCTATATCCGCTCCATATACTCCTCATGCTCTTTATCTTCGTTTCTTTTGGTGATTGCGAATTCAGTGCTCGTTTGGGCGTGATCAAGTTTAAACATCTGGAAGGGAAAAAAAACCCTAGAAAGTTTTGTTCTGTTTGGTTGCCGAGAAAATGTAGTTAGTATATGTATGCGCATTCTGTTGTATGTTTTCCTTAGTGAGTTCTATTCTGGGACTTGTTGAATTTGATTTGAAAAACCATAGGCATGGTCTGTGCTTGGAAGAGATAGGTTTGTTGTGAGTTCATCATAGAAACCGTGGGAATTGTTAAATAAGTGAAATAGTTTTGATTGGAAACAGTATCTGCCTAATATTTTGTTAATTCGGTCATGTGTTGTTCATTCTATCTCTATAGAGCATTTAATTGGAAATGTTAAGATTTAGGGTGCTTTGTTGGACTGATGCAGGATGAAAAGGGGAAGCTGGAGTGAGAAAGAGGTCAGTTGTCAGAATTTCATGCTTGGTTGAAGCTGAATGTTCTGCACTTGTTTGAGAATCAGTTGGTTAATCCATGTTTCTATTGGGAAATTACTGCTGTGTTTATATAAGAGTTTGGTAATGGAGATCACCTTAATTTGTTTGTTTCCCCATTCCCAACCCTCCTATGGGCGTAGTTAAATTCCCATTTTGCAAAATTGGAAATTTTGGGTGATGCGAGGGAATGGGAATGAACATAGGGCTAAAATAAACTTTGCATCTCCTCTCATTTACCATCAAAAGATGGGTAGTTCCCATTCCTGCACACACACACAAAATATCCGAACACAGCCTTTATCTGCTTTCCAAAAAAAATCCTCAATCAACAGAAATGGGGAGAGACACTAGCCAAGAATTTGAACTTGGATCGAGTGCATCTACTAATGGTGTTTAGAGTAAAAAAATTAGCGTTGACTGTATTTTTTCTTGTTGAAGTTTTCTTATTTCTGCAATTTCCTGACTTCTGGGGACAGGATACACTATTAATCAAGGCGGTCAATATTCTCAAAGGGAAGAACTGGAAGAAAGTAGGTGAGCATATAAAACGAATGCTAATTTTTTCCATTGCATTTAACTTACTTTAAGTATCAATATGAGCGTTTTATATCCATCAACATATTGCTATGTTCTAAGAGTGATAGATGATTAGTAATTAGATTCCTGGATTTTATTGCACAAAACCATGACCCTGATGTTTTTGATATGCGTGACAACTCTAGTTCAGCGTTCTACTTGTTTAGCTTAGGTCATCTTAAAAAATGGCTGCCTTTCAACCACATTGAGGGAAAGAACAACGACCTACAGCTATTCAGAAAATAATTTCTGTATGTCTGTTTACAGGGTAATTCCCTTAATAAATAGTGTTTATTAAACATTCTAAGGCTTCCCTGTAGGCTGTGACTTTTGGAAAATATGAACACTGAGATTGTTAAATTGCTCCTGAAACTACTAATTTGACTATAAATATATACGTATTCTTTTCTCATGTATAGCCGAATATCTTCCTGGAAGAACAGCTATTCAGTGTCGGAATCACTGGCAAAAGGTTCTTAATCCTGAACTTGTCAAAGGTCCATGGAAAGAGGAGGTATACCATATACATCACAACATCATGCATTTTCTGGTGGTGAGAAGTACTGCATGCATTTCATCATCTGGAGATCATTGATGCAAGATCACGGTGTTTTTCTTGTTTGCTTTCAGGAGGATAATTATATCATTGAGATGGCCACAAGACGTGGTTGCAGGAAGTGGTCGGTTATTGCAAAGTCCCTACCAGGTCGCACAGGAAAGCAATGTAGAGAAAGGTAGGTATAGGTACGTATTTAGTTTTATTCATGAATCTGGCAAGAAATTAGCTGTTTTTCATTTCAGTAAAGAGTTTATTTTCATATTTTTTTTCACTCTTGATAGTGGATAATAGCATTCCATGCTACGAGGATGATTGCTTGCCTAATTAACATAATTGGTTCAATGCAGTACAACTTTTATGGTTGTAAATGCCAAGAGTTTTAAGCTGGCGTACAATATTTAAGGTTAACCATTGTGCATGGTACCATGTATTTTTCTTTTAGAGGAAAACAGTAGAGTTACCAAGCTAATGATTGGATATTCAGATGGTACAACCATTTAGACCCAACAATTAAGAGAGATCCGTGGACAGAAGCAGAAGAGTGGGAACTTATTCGCTATCAACTGACATATGGCAACAAATGGGCAAAATTTGCAAGGTATCTACCGGGAAGGTACGTATTAGAATCAGCAAACTACTAACATCGAATTGGCAATGTACCCTGGTGTGATCTTTAACGTATACTTGTAAATGCTCTGATTACTCTGAAAGACTTGTCTTACCAAACAGAAGATGTTACTCCTTACATCGTAGCTAATTTCAAATTGTAAAAGGTTTTTTAGATAGATGAGCTAACTGTTGTGTTTTGATTTCAAGAGTTGGAGTACCCAAAATACAGAACTAAACAGTAGTGGTTAGGACATCTCATATTTGGTCAATTAAATTGTGAAGGTAAATTTTCTGTAGGACAGCAGGTATCTATCATGTTCATTCAACATTTATTTGTCAAACCCAAGTGCAAAAATTCTGTGGAAAGCAATACTCTTTCTGTCCACGTGTTTAAAACATGGACATTCATTCCCTTTATTCAAAGATATACTCTTCTCATCTTCATTATAACAATTGGCAGAACTGACAATGCAATTAAAAATCACTGGAATTGCTCATTGAAGAAGAAACTGGATTCATATTCACCATGTGCTCCTTCAGCCGAAACATCTGGTTTCTACAGCTGTGAAACAAAACCCATGTTCATGAAAGCTGAAGAAGAGGGACAGAGTCTTGATGACACTGTTTCCTTCAACTTAGAGCATAAAGGTTACCATTCTTCTCCAGATTTGGATCTTGGAAACTCTTATGAAGCAGAGGTCCCTTGGGAGGCAAGATCTGTTGGGTTAGAAGCTTACTGGTATAGTAAAGGAAGATCAAATGGAATGTCATGTTCTTCAAGTGGAATGGTCGGTGATGGTGAAGGAACCAACTTTGGTGGTGTGGAAGTACAATATAGTGGTGATAACCTTACTCATGACAAGTTACATGGTCCTTTTCCAGTTTCTTTATCAGACCCTCTTGTGGATGGTTCGGCTAATGCTGGATCGGATTCAACACTCCCAACTGTTGAAAATATATCTGGCAGTTACCATTTAAGATCTTTCACATTTGAACTTGGTGAAGACTGCAATAAAGTTGTCTGCAAAAATGAAGTCTATCCAGCATATCTGCAAGTAAAGGATATACAGGGTCTGATTTCTGTAGCAGAATTTAGTGAATCTCCAAGCATAGCCCATGCACCTCAACATTTAAACATCTCTGTCACTGGCAGTAGTCCAGAATTCGTATTAAGGAAATCAGCAATGAGCTTCAACAACACTCCTTCCATTATGAGAAAGCCAAAGTCCAGAAAGGGGGGTAACACTAAATTTTCAGGCTCCACTTGCCTGCCTGCTCAGTCGATATACTGCACATGGGAAAGGGATATTGTGGATGAGAAAAATATGAAGCGGGGTTTCCTTTCTTCCCCCAGTGAGCATGCAATTTCATTTGCAGGTTTCTCTGTTGATGGATGCTTGGAATATGCTATTGATATGGAAAGGGATTTAGCCACTGGCAAATATGCAAACTCGGTTTCTTCATGTGCACTGCCAGAACCAAATTTGGCGATATAATGTTGGTACCTTGAGATGATAGATGGGTGAGTAATGGATATTTTCCTTACATATTATTACAGGATCTGTTGGATAATGAACATTAGACTACTTATGATAACATTTCAAATTTCCTCTCTGAGGCTAAATTTAATTTTTGTCTTTCTTGTTGCTCCCTCTACATCTTCTATAATTCACTTGCTAAGGATGACTGTTTGACTTCTGATGCAGGCGAAATAACTCTTATTCCAGGTCATAGCCGAAGGAATGGGATAAAAAAAGAGCATCTGGTTACAAAAGGAAGTGAAAATGTGGAAGACAATAGAAGAAAAGCAAATCATTTTACGAGAGAAAGTACAAACACTAGTTGTTCCTTGTGTATAGAAAAGGGCTTGTTGTTGGTGAATTCTCGTGTCTCGTTAATATCCTCTGAATACAGATTAGTGGGAAGTTGAGAAAACTGGCGATGGAAACAGTGCACACGCCATTACTCAGTTGACAGTAAAATGTACAATGTAGTCTTCAACACAAGCTGTGCAGATAAATCATGTGTAGTGTGTGTGTATAAACCAGTGCTTGGTATAAAAATAAAACATGAGAAGGGTTTTTTTCCCCTGTCAAGTTTCGTGTGGAATTCTTGTAATCTTAATCTTATCCCATGACTCATTGTCAGCATCTTATCCCTTTTGGGCTTATGGTTTCTTTGGATAGCTCGGAATGCCAGGATTTTTCAGGGAGCTCTGGTCTCCGAATCGGCTATCATTCTGAGGAGTATCCAGTTTGGAGCTCTTACTTTGACGCAGGCGGAAGGGCAAGCTCCGTCTCCTTCTTCCTTATTGGTTTCGTCGACTGTTACCGCGCTTCTCAGTCTGCTTGACCTCTTCCTTTTTTAGTGCTCCTCCCTTTTTAAGCAGTGTTCTTGTTTCCTTGTTTTTTTCGGTCATTCAGACCTTTGTCCCTTTGTTGGGTGTTGTTGGATTGGTGGTTTATGATTTCCTTTCCGAAACCCACGTCACTTTTTAATGCATTAATTTTGTCTGATAAAATAAAAGTTATTCATGCATGCAAGTCCTGACGGCTTTGGCATAACAAGGAAAGACTGGAACAGTATATAAGGATAACTTGTGAGAAACGCAAGGATTTTCTATACATATGGATTGGAGAGTTGCTGAGATCACTACTTGTCCTGAAATGATGATCAAAGATCAATCTTGAATTTGTTAAATGTTTCTGTTCAGCAATTCCATCCACAAATAAATCTCTCATTTGTGTTTCTGCCTCACACGCATAATACTTGATTGATGAATATGACGCATCTTAAAATCACTTTACTCCACTCGTGTGGGACATTTTAGATGTTTATTTCACACGTGTGGGACTTATATTTAAATTTCCCACGTACATAAAGAGAGAGGGGAAAAGGAAATAAAAGTAGTAAAAAAAGCGCGGCGAGGAACAGAGCGTGCCCAACAAAAGAGGTACGGCGTCGATGGAGTGAGTGAGAGTGCAAGTAAGTAAAGATTCAAATTCGCCATCTCTTCCTCAATCTCTCTTCTTCTCCATCTCAGAGCTCTTGATCTGAGACACCACGAAAATGGAGTCGTCGGGGAAGATGATCCTGGTTACGGGCGGGGCCGGGTTCATCGGCACCCACACGGTGCTTCAGCTTCTCAAAGAGGGATTTAGGGTTTCAATCATCGACAATCTCGACAATTCCTGTGAAGAGGCCGTTGCTCGGGTTCGCTCCATGGTCGGCCCCGACCTCTCTAAGAAGCTCGATTTCACCATGGTACGGATCCTCAAGATTTTGTTTCTTTTTTCGTTCTGGCTTCGAAGTCTATCGCGTTTCAAGATCGCCGGTTCTGTTTGTTACAGGGTGATCTCAGGAACAGGGACGACTTGGAGAAGCTATTTACCAAGACAAGGTATGTGTCTCCGTTTCTAGCCAATTGCTGATTTGATTTGGTTTCTTCCCGAATTGCTTCAATGTTGTTAATGGATAATGGAGAAGTAATTTGATTGCTTGTAATTTGTGGCATTTGCTTAGGTTTGATGCTGTGATACATTTTGCTGGGCTTAAAGCTGTTGGGGAGAGTGTTGCCTTCCCTCTCCGCTACTTTGATAATAATTTGATTGGAACCATCAACCTAATTCAGACTATGATTAAATTCAATTGCAAAATGGTAAGTCCCTATTAGTTTCAATTTGATGGAGCTTTTTTTGTATATATCCGAAGGTTGTTTCTTGCATTCACAACTCATTTAGCAGTAATATTCAAGTATATACTTTCATGCCCTTTATAAAGAGCTTGATGAACTGGTGATTGGTGTTTGGATTTTGGACTGTACCTGTTTTATTTATACTTATCAGTGTTTGGATTTAGATAGTTGTTATAGCTATAGTTATCATGATCTTTGTGTTATTATTAACCATATGAATTTTGTTTTATTTTTGGGATCAAATAGATGGTTTTCTCATCATCTGCAACTGTGTATGGCCAACCTGAAAAGATTCCATGTGATGAAAATTTTGAGTTGAAGGCCATGAATCCATATGGACGGACCAAGGTAATTGCTTATGATTTCTTATCATTCTCATTGATCTTAGTATTTTTGTTTGAAGTTCGATAAAGCCATCAGAGCTGGAACCAAAACTTTCCTCCTAACAATACTTTTAATTCCTTTGCACTAGCTTTGGCTTGAGGAAATTTTCCAAGATACTCATAGGTCTGATCCAAGTTGGAGAATCATTTTACTGCGATACTTTAATCCTGTGGGGGCTCATGAGAGTGGTACAATTGGTGAAGACCCCAAAGGAATCCCAAATAATCTGATGCCTTTCATTCAACAAGTAGCTGTTGGCAGATTACCTGAGCTTAATGTGTATGGGCATGATTATCCCACAAGGGATGGTAGTGCGGTATGTGATATGTATGAAACTTGCAAGAAAGAAGATTTAGTGGGACTGGATAATGACTGTTATATATACCTGTTTATAGTAACCCATTTAGTTCATAGGAGCTACAAAATTGATTTTTACTTGAATTGATATGTTATTCGATGTACAGATAAGAGACTATATCCATGTTGTGGACTTGGCAGATGGCCATCTTGCTGCACTCAGGAAGCTGTTTACAACAAAGAGTATAGGTACTTCATCTATAATGTATACATTTGCAAGTTAATAAACCTGCATTTGGCTAGTAAAAATCGCCTAGTCATTATAGTCCAGTATTGGAGTTGCCATGGTTCTGGGTGAATGCATCATATGTTTTCTTGTCTTAGGTTGTACAGCCTACAACTTGGGTACAGGACAAGGTACATCTGTGCTTGAAATGGTTGCTGCTTTTGAGAAAGCATCTGGCAAGGTCAGTGTTCCTTCTCTTTCTCTCACTCATATGGTATATTTGATGTTGCTAAAGTTCTTACTTATTTGTTTCAGAAAATTCCCTATAAACTGTGCCCAAGAAGGCCTGGAGATGCTACAGCTGTTTATGCATCTACAAAAAAAGCCGAGAAAGATCTTGGTTGGAAGTATGTCCTAAATTCCCATTACCTTATAATCTGTGGATTCTGTGAATGCTCTACATGAGAATTTGGTAGCAATTTTTTTTAATAGTTTAGAGAACTCTTTCTCCCTTCTTCTCCATTAATGTGAACTTGTTTTTTTTTTATTATCAGATAATGTGAACTTGTTAATTATCCAAGTTTCATTAAATGTTGAAAATAATAGTGCATGAGGAAGGACATAAATGGTTATTACTAACATTTATCATTTTCACTTTGTCAGGGCAAAGTATGGTATCACAGAGATGTGCAGGGATCAGTGGAACTGGGCAAGCAAAAACCCACTGGGATACCAATCCAAGCCTTGAATATATACTAATCATGACACAGAACCACATTTTGCATGTTTCTTATATTGCTGGAGTTTATGGTTGTCGAAAAAAAATAAAGCAGTATAGATCGATGATCAATTTGTATTGTGAAGTATGATGATATCCTAAAGAATGTCATATTATCTTCACAAGCTTATCTTGTGTCAAGTGTTTGTTTGTGAACATCTGTTCCTCAAGAGTATGTAAAGTTGTTAGTTCCATATGAACATGGATGTGTTGTTATCGAATATCAATTCAAATATGACGTTAGATACTAACAATACTGATGGAAACTTCTCTTTGCTGTCTAGGAAAATTAATGAATGTTGCATTTCAAAAGAGCATTTTAAGTGTAATCCAAACAGAAGAACATATTTCTTCGTCCAAAAGCAGATTAAGACTATGCCGTTCAAATTAGGTGGACCAAGACGTGGACACACTAGCCCTAAACAGTACGGCCCAATATGACTAAGAATCACTATAGGCCCAAAAGCCCTACTGGACTGGACAGTCCAATAATAATAATAAATGAAAAATGAAGAGAGAAGCTTCTGGAAGGACCTTCTGCGAAGTGCTAAGGACACGTCATTGCCCTTTTCTGGGGCCTTCCGTAATCCAAATCCTATCTCTTATGGGCCCTACTTGCGCTGCCCTTTTACCGCCTTTCCTTCTCGAACCCCCTTTGCCCCTTTAGTCTATTCTACTTCTCCTCCACCTCACGCTCCTGAACCTTCTAGAAACACCACCAAAACCTAATCTCGCCACTTCCGATCAACGTGTGCCTTTGTTCCTCTTCTCTCTGCCTGCGTCGATGCTGTTTGGACCAGAAGCTCCTGTCTCCGACCGAGAAGCTGTTCCTGGTTGTCCGAAAGATCCGTGATTGAATTGAACTGCTCGCTTTCCAGGTAAGAATGGTCTTCATTTCCTCTATGATTAATTAATTACTGGTTGCTGCGTCAATGCCTTAAAACAAATTCGTTATTTATCTACTTCACTTTAATTAAGGTTTATAATTAACTTGCGTTGCGTATAACACAGTCGTGCTTTTAATTTCTTAGAAACCAAACGGAAAATTGTTAATTTTAGCGTATTGAAGACCAGTCCATTTCCTGATATCGGGATCTAGGAGTGGCGTTCATGGCACCTCTGCCGGCTGAGCAGACCGCCGAATCAGGTTCCGGCGACAGCCAGAGGTCCCTGCCGACGCCGTTTTTGACTAAAACGTATCAGCTGGTAGACGACCCGGCGGGGGACGATCTGATTTCATGGAACGACGACGGATCGACCTTCATAGTCTGGCGACCGGCTGAATTCGCCAGAGATTTGTTACCCAAGTACTTCAAGCACAATAATTTCTCTAGCTTTGTTCGACAGCTCAACACTTACGTGAGTTTCTCCCTACTTCAAAAAAAAGTAAAATCTTCATTATTATATTTTTTTCATTTAGATGATTTTTCTTGTGTTCAATTTAGGGGTTTCGAAAGGTGGTGCCGGATCGGTGGGAATTTGCCAACGACTGTTTCCGGAAGGGCGAGAAAAGCCTCCTCCGCGACATCCAACGCCGGAAAATCTCGTCTACGGCGTCCCCGGCCTCCACAGCCGTCGCAGCAGCTGCAGCGGCCGTGACTGTTGCGGTCGCGGCGGTGCCTATCGCGGTCTCGCCGGGAAACTCCGGCGACGAACAGGTAATCTCCTCGAATTCGTCGCCAGCTACAGCCTCCGTGCCGGTCCTGACCCGACACACCAGCTGCACCACCACGCCGGAGCTTCTAGAAGAGAACGAGCGGCTGAGGAAAGAGAACTCGCAGCTGAGCCAGGAACTGACTCAGCTGCGTGGCTTGTGCAACAACATACTCGCGCTCATGTCGAACTACGCCAACGGCCAATCAGATTACGGCCCCTTCCCGGAGACGAGACATTTAGATTTGCTCGCGTCGGTGAGGTCGGACGAGGCCGCCGCCGGGGGGAAGGCGGTGGATGACGTCACCCCTAAGCTGTTCGGCGTGTCCATCGGCAGGAAGCGCGTGAGGAGAGGCGAGAACGAAGAGGACGAAGCGTGTCAGAAGCAACAGGAACAGAAGCGTGATTCCGAGATCAAATCAGAGCCGTTGGATGAGAAGGAAGATTCGGATGCGTGGCTGGAGCTGGGGAAATCATAGGGCAGACCGTAGAAGAGAAGTGGTGGGCAAAAGTGTAAAATTGATGTAGACTGATTGGATAGAGAACAGTGTGAAGGTAGAAACGTAGACGGAAATCACGTGAATTGTATACTTGAATAGAAGGTTGTAGCTCCTTCCTTCCTTCTCGAAGGTCTTTGAAGGCGGGCCCGAAAGATTCGGTATTGCTGAGGATTGGTTTCGTAGGGTATG
>JAYMTN010002964.1:0-10423 GCA_036897425.1 Erodium trifolium
GCGCTTTCGCGCTCTCCCGCCTCTACGCATGCGTCGCCTGCGCCGCCGTCTCCTGCCACGCGCCTCCCGGACCCTCCCATGCGGCGTCGCACGCGGACTCCGTGCCGGTCGGCCACGAGATCGCCGTCGACGTCGACCGCGCCGAGCTCTTCTGCTGCGCGTGCCGCGACCAGGTCTACGACCGCGACTTCGATGCAGCCGTGGTCCTCGCTCAGACGGCGGCCTCCACCCTCGGTGGGGGATCGTCGGCGATCCGTCCCCCGCAGCCGGAAAATCTGCGGAAGCGTAGGAGGGTGGATTATCAGCCTTGGACGCCAGATCTGAGAGATAGAGTGTTAATGGGGAGCTGCTCGAGTCCACTGGAGAGTGTTGATTCTTCTCAGGATCTGCCCTGGGGACTTCGCGGACTGAACAATTTGGGAAACACTTGTTTCATGAATTCGGTTCTTCAGGCATTGCTCCACACGCCGCCGGTGCGGAACTATTTTCTGAGCGACAAGCATAATCGATACTATTGTCAGCAAAAGAACGACGCGGGCGATGGGATCACGAAGAATGCTAGTACCAATGATGGCGCTGGCAACAAAAATGGGCGCTTGTGCCTGGCTTGCGACATGGACGCCATATTTTCAGCTGTATTTTCTGGGGATCGCATTCCATATAGTCCAGCAAAGTTTTTGTACAGGTACTTATAGTCCTTGTGGTCATGATTTTTGGTGTCTGAGGTTTTTGACAATGATGCTTGTTCTGCTCTGAACAAATTGAGCGTTATGTGAATTGGGATCTCGTTTTTATTTCTGATTGTTCTCTTTGAGCTGAGCATGCCTTTTGATGGTGAAGTTATAATTTAATGGTGAAGTTATAATTTAATGGTTTTGATGCAGTTGGTGGCAGCATGCAGCAAATTTGGCCAGCTACGAGCAGCAGGATGCACATGAATTTTTCATTTCAATGCTTGATGGGATTCATGAAAAGGTGGAAAAGGACCAGCGCAAACCCTTGAGTCAAGGTATGTCCTCTCCCGTTATCACAATTTTCTTACTGTGACTTCATGCATAGACCTGCTTGTTTCTTCAAGCAGGTAATGAAGATCTCAACAAAAATAAGAAAAAATAGAGTAGTTTGCAAGTTTCATTGTATATCACCATAAGGTGATTCATATCTCTGTTTTTGAGTCCAGAAAGTATATTTTGAAGTTTGTATGACCAGATCAATTGATATAGATTCTTCTCGATGTGACTGATTTACCCTTGGGCCTCATTCATTCCTTAGTGCAAATATCAGCAGTATTTTGGTGTCAACTTCAGTTCTCTGTATATGTTTGTTAACTTTATGCCTACAAGAAATGTAGTGCCTTTTTCTCACCCAGGTTGATTATGACTTGAAAATCTCATGGGTATTTTAAAATGTTCCCATTTATTCTTATTTTGGACTGCAACTACAATTTGAATTTTGCTATCGATGAGTTCTCCCCTTCCTCTTGATATACAATACTGTCTTTTTGTGATAGTATAAAGAGCCTTACTAAATGAGTAATTCTTTTCCTTCTGTCTTTTGATGTCACCTAGTTAGTCAATCTGTCGTGCCTCTAGCTTCTGATGGACACTGGAATTTCACAAATTGTGAATTGTAGGTTTATGATCTGAGAGACCTTGACTGTTTTGCATTAGTCAGCTTAGGATATCATCAAAGCCATTGCCTTAATTCCTGACTTGCCTAATCCTAGAGCAGCAGAATTCATAAGTGGAGGCTGCCTTGAGGTTTCATCCTTTTTTAGAATGGTTCTTAGTGTGCAGCTGACACTCCTATCTTTTCATTAGTTAGTGTTTCCTTTTTATCAAGATGATCCAAAATACTGTCAAAGATTAAGATTTAACCATAATACTTAACTGCAGGGTTTGCGGTTAGGTCCCTTGTTTGTTGCCCTAGGAGTTGAGGAGTGCTTTCAGAGTTAGGGCTTATACTCAACCACAACCTCAAACTGCAGGCCTGAATGAGTATCATCTGCTTCATTTCAGTAAGTCCGCTTTTCCTTAGCCTATTTAGTTTCTTCATAGGATTTTCATGTCTTCAATAATTCTCATGCCTGCTCCACCCTTCTGCCATGCGTTTAGGATCTTGCCACCATAAGTATTCTTGACCATCCTTTCGCACTTTACTCAGGGGAGTAGATGCATAGGTCTTAACTTGACAAGTGTCCGCTACATGGCAGTATGTTAGCTTCTATTTCATTTCTCTTTCTCGGTGAATGTTTTGTCTTGATTATCTTTCATTATGGTGAAGATGATGGTAAACTTAATGATTAAATTGTGAATAAAAATGAAACCATCTATGTACTACATTTCATGCATCTGAAATTGAATCTTTTGGGCACATGTTTTAAAAGGTGAAAGGGGGGCTATAGTAAAAATGGGAGTTTCCCAGAGATGGTATTACATTTGTTAGGATTAAAATATCATGCTCTCTTAAGACTGATCCTTTTATCATCGAAGGAGTGGCCCTCTGTTGAAAAGGCAAATTACCAGTACCTTTTGCTGATGACATACGGCTATCAACATGAGTGATTCACTTGATTCAGGAGAAAAAAAAAAGACTTTATGTAGCTCCTTGAAGCATAAGCACATATTATTCCCGATTTGTGTGGTTTGTCTTTATTCGCCCTAAAAATTTACCTTTTGCATATGAAATATCTGCTCATTGAGGATGCAATTACGTTAGTTTTTCTTGTGAAGATTAAAGATAAAGGAGACATGAAATATTTATTTATTCATGTAATGATAGCCTGATTTTATTTTGGTAATGCAGGCAGTGGAGATTGCTGTATTGCTCATAGAGTATTCTCAGGTATCCTGCGGTCTGATGTCATGTGTATGGTTTGTGGTTTCACATCAACAACATATGATCCATGCGTGGACATCTCACTAGACTTGGAACCAAATCTAGTGCGTCCTACAAAGACGGCATCTTCAAAGTCTAACCATTCAAACGGCGAAGCAAGTAATGTGAAATCAAGCCAAAACGCCGGGATATCTACCTTGACGGGCTGCCTGGACCGTTTTACAAGACCCGAGAGATTAGGTTCTGACCAGAAATTCTTCTGCCAACAGTGTCAGGTGAGGCAGGAGTCTCTTAAGCAAATGTCCATTAGAAAGCTTCCATTGGTTTCTTGCTTCCACATCAAAAGATTCGAACATTCTTCAGTACGAAAGATGTCAAGGAAGGTTGACCGTTATCTGCAATTCCCCTTTTCATTGGACATGGCACCTTATCTCTCTTCTTCCATCATGAGGAGTCGGTTTGGGAACAGGTTATTCTCTTTTGAAGGCGATGAGCAAGATGCTTCCAGTGAGTTGTCATCAGAATTTGAGCTGTTTGCTGTAGTAACACACTCGGGCAAATTGGATGCTGGCCACTATGTGACGTATCTGCGCTTAAGCAACCAATGGTACAAGTGTGATGATGCCTGGATCACTAAAGTGAATGAGAACATTGTACGGGCTGCACAAGGATACATGATGTTCTATGTACAGAAGATGCTTTACTACAAATCAAGTGAGAAACAAGCTGCTTCGTGATTTGTTACTAGCGAGAATTTTGGTCCGGTCACACATCCAGGGATATTGTGCGTTGCTGCCATGGATTTGCTTAATCGATTAGTGAAAGATGAAGCAAACGAAGAGATCAAGGAGTGTTTTGCGTTCTTTGATTAACATGTCTGTCTTTCAAAAAGACCTTTGAAGAGGCAATTTTTAGATCTCAGGCCATAAAATGAGCCTGAGTTTTTGAGGTACTCTCCAGTTATCGGGGTATTTCTTTTGAAGGTGAATTTGCCTAATTAAAGAGTTTCTGATGTGAATTCTTTCTTTGGTCCTTTTGAAAAATGATGCAGGAAAAATTGAGATCGTCCCTATATGCAATGCAATGGCAACGACCCATTTTTCTTCTATATTTTTGTTCACCAAACCCAGTGAGATTACAGTGTTGCTGCAGATGTAAATAGTTTGTTATTTGTTTTTTTGTTTGTTGAAAGTTGTCAAATTCTATATGGTTCTGTATGGGTGAGGGATCTTAATTTTGGGTTTTGGTCTGAATTTTCCGACAAAAAAACTACCCAGACTATTGACGATAAAAAACACGTACTATGGGTCATGCAATTCATAGTAAACAAAGAGTAGAAAGCAAACCCAATTTTATAAGTTTCTGAAAGAAAATATTATCCACAATGTGACTAGCTAACGTTTGAATTTCCACCTAAGTTTGTTGAAATTTATAAACATCTGATCATGTTTGTCTAGCCATAGCAACATAAATGGTTCCATCAAAATACAGACACACAACTGATACAGAAATCATCAGCACGGTTACAACATCTCTTCCACACTGCCACTACCTACCATCCCAACTTGAGAGACAACCAATCCGATACGTTAACAATTACAAAACCCAGAAACACCTGCAGCAGCAACAACAACAGTAAACATTCGCATTCTACAACGCACGAGTTATGTATATATTCTTTGTTTACCTGAATCGAACCACAAATGTAGATTCCCGAGTAATGCTGGCCATGTATCACTATGTCTTCCACCATCGCAAGTGGTATGGTGAGCAATGCGCCCAGTGCAGCCACCAGTGGACTAGTCCAAACTACACCCAATGCCCTGTTGTGTTAAAATATAGTTAGAGATCCTTTTGGGCTAGGCTTTCTTATTATTATCAGACATTTGTATATGCTTATGACAAGAACCGAGATAGTTTTGTTACCAGAAATAGTCCGGGACAACGCTTCCTATGAAGCCGTTCACGAGGATTACTTCTTTCATCTTTGTCGTAGGAGGTAACTTGAATTTAGGCTCAATGTCCATTGCAGTCAGAGGCCAAACTGAGAACAGAAGATACCAAAACATGTCAAATCTACAAGAAGCTTCTCTGGAGGAAGTTAAAAATAGTCACGCTCGTTCGTACCAAGCCACCAAAGCGTCACAAGTGTGAACAACCCGATATAGCCTAATAGCTTCTGTATATCTATCTTCTCTCCTTCTTCCCCAGCAAATTTCTTGAGAAGCACTGAGACAATGCATCATAAGTACTTAAACGAACAAATAGATAAAGAAAGATTGTTGGAGTTATTAAGAGATGCAAACCGGTGAATAAGCCTGAAGTCACAGATGAGAGAATTGCAAAAAGATCGCCTAGATGAGAATATCTCCCATTGCTGAAACACATGAAAAACCCGTATCAGTTGCTTTTGTACACAGATCCTTTTTCGATGAATAAAGATTGAGCAGGAAAGCAATTGTTCATAGTTGTACTTAACTGTGATCCATCTGCAGCCCATGTCTTGCCAAGTGTGGTCATTACGACACCGGCCATGCTCACAACTACAGAAATAACCTTCACTGCAGTGAGCGACCCTTGCCCAAGACACACTCCAATCAAAAGGGTGAAAGGTCCCGAAGTTGCTGACAATAACGTTACACGAGCAACGCTGGTCCGTGCTAGTGCAGCATTTGTCAAATACTACATAAGACCAAATCATGCACATCAGCAATTCCAACCCAATAACACTAACAAACCAATATCCTGATTGAGTTTCTCACCTCTGTCAAAAACCATAGAGGACCAATGCAGAATCCGAATCTAGCAGTCTCCTTTGTCGTTAACTTTCTGTCTTGGTTGGCTTTCTCACTATCCTCTTCACATTTGGACACCAATGGCTTCGTCTCTATATACGAATGTAGCTCTTGAGAAGAATCTTGACTATCCAACCGTTGTTTCTGTTCGACCTCAAAACTATCACCCACCCTTTCATACTTTACAGGAGAATCACTGCTCTCAGACAAGTTGCCAACACTTTCTCCACCATCTTCGCCCCCTTCACAAAACCAGATTCTCAGGAACTTAATCACCAGATCCTTGATGAACGATATTGGAAGATACACCACAAACAGAGAGGTTCCCAGGTATGACACTGCAAAGGGTTGCTTATAGTAAGCAAACACCGCCTGCCAACACATTTAAAAACTTAAATACCATTTCAATTGTCGATAAATTGATCAAAGAAGCTACAATTAACGGGTTCTGAAGAATCAAATCCACGCAAATAACATACCATGAGAATCACAAGTTACACATGAACGATGAAAAGGAAGAGAGAAAACAGAACAACTGACCTGAGTGACCTCTCCGGAGGTGACCCACATGATGACAACAGTGAAGATGAGAACCAGACCTCCTCTATATCTCCAACTCATCTCTTTAATCTGTCCCTTCAACCCACCGACCCTCTTCTCTACACTGAAAATTGAAATGAACGATTTTTAAGCTTAAACTCTTGCTCGGATGGTTTTAAAAGAATTAATCATGATAAGTGTGTGACATTTGCGTCTATCTCTCAGGAAACAGGATTGCCTTGGCTTTTCTTAAACTGCTTTTTTTCTCCTTCACCTACCAATTGTTCTACAAAACCAGCACTCTTTGTAAGGCTCACAATTTTGCATTTTCTTACACCATAATTCACTCCACCCCAAATTAAACCTTTCACTTGAGATCAAAAAAAGAAGACAACTTTCAATCATGATTATGTCTAATACGTTAAATTAACGTTAAACAAAAATACCCATATTAACAGCTAAACCCTTAACGAGTTGCATATTGTCAATGTCATGACTCTATACGTTGTATCATTCACGAATCATTAGGTGATTTCTCAATATCCTCAACCTATTGAAATTAAAACATTTGATATCAACAAGAATTTACATTCGAACGTGAGATTTTCATTGATACAATTGTGTTACAAGAATTTGATAAAAAAATTTAAATTGCGCAATTAAATTAAATTGGGTAATAATTGCAATGACCTGTGGATAATCTGAAATGAGATGGAGAATAGAAGGACGAAACTGGTATCGGGACGAACAATGAATCGGCGATGGCTTCCTGATCCTCGGACGACAACTCATTGTCAATTGTCAAGCAATTTGAGATTTACTATCATCGTTGTGTAATTCTTGATAACCCGAAATGTTTTTATTTTCCCCCAAAATTAAGATATCCACGTGGCGGGTCGAAGCGTCCACGTCAGGTCTAGCGTTGGCGCTCTCGTGTGGTTGAGACACGTCAGGAGGACCCTTCTCAGACATGCCGCAGCAGATCCGCGCCGCTCTAGCTAAAACTGGGTGTATTTGTGTTTTGGTGATCGAATTCGAGAGAATCGAAACAAAAACAGAAGAATCAATCAAATCGAATCTGTGTCTTATCTGATAATCTATCATCGGTTACCTCGACCTCACCTTCTCTGTCTCGTCGTCTTCCGACGGATCGGTGCCGCCTCCGGTGACCGTGGGACCTCTCTCTCCCTCATCACTCGGTCGATGGTTGGATGTCTCGTTTGCAGTTCCGGTGATGAGACACGTGCGGTTTTCTAGGGTTTCTGAGCTGGCTCTGTTGATTTTTGGGGACGATTAGCAGCTTTTAGTGGTGAAGCTGCTTAGTCAGTGGATGGTTGGATTTCAGGTGAATTCCGGTTGTTCAATTTTTCTGGAGAAATTGTTATGTGCGTTTTTATTACTTACGTCTAGCTTTTGTTGATATAGAACATCTCTTATGATGAATTTCTGTGTGTATTGATAATCTGAGGTCTGATTGGAGGTCAAACCAATCATTTTTAATTACTTGTGCTGAAGAGAGAGTGGAAGAATTGAATTTGGTTTTATTGCTGATTGAAGTCAGAAATAAAGTTGCTAGCGGATCTTAATGTAACAGTGAGGCTCGTATTGATGCCCCTTTTCATTCAAGTGTTGGTTGTTTATGGTATAGTGATGAATTTATTGCTATTGTGGATCTTATTGAATATTTCCTTTCAAATCTTGAGTTAAGGCATATGGCGTCTAACCATTTTAGCAGAGAGGAATTAGAATAGATTTTTAATTTAGTTGAATGCTTTCAGTGTTGCATGTTCTTGTGGAAGCATAATTAGAAGTGACATGAGTATATTGCAATTTGAGACTTTTCTTATTTAGTCTCAGAAAGAATTGAGGAAAGAGTTGATTAAAAGTTTGTATAGTACATATTGTAGCGTATTGCAATTTTATTTCCTCTCATTGATTTTTATTCTGATATATGCTATCTATCTATTATCTCTATGCTCAGTACTGTTTTCGAAAGTTGATGTTAATGATGTGAAATTTGTCCTCCAACCCTTTTCTAAGCAATTCAAACCGCAAATGAAATAAAGTCTTGGTGAAAATTTTCAGGAAACATGAAAGGATTTAGAGATTGGGTTTTCTCTCAGTTGATATCCAACTCCTTGATCTCGTCTGGGCCATTGTCTGGTGGTGGCCATTCTCTTGATGTGGAACCTCAAGAGGAAGAGCTTGCTGCCCCTGGTATCACCCTGTCTTTAACTCTTTTTGTGCATGACAACTTAACTTGAATTCAAATTACTTCAGAAATTCTAGGATTTGTTTCTCACTAGAGAGAATAAAAAGAGGGAATGAAGTAAAATTGCATATTTTCTCCATCCTGGAAGATTGATTTTTTAAGACTGAGATGACACCATTTGCTTAGTGGAATTGTTTGCGAGAGTCAATTTGTATGCATTTGCTTGTGAACGGTGGAAATTTGTAGAAAGAAGATTTATGTTTTGCAGTGACATCTATTGTGGCTTACGATATAAATCACCTGAAAATTTTAATAGTATTCAATATATACCAACTACCAGAAGCAAGGGACATTTAATTTCTTAAAGCAAAGTCAAGTTAACTTCTTTTCGTTGAGAGAAAAACAAGAAGAGAATAGGTAACTTTATGAATCTTCCTGGCGTACAGAAGAATGGGCATCATAGGAGCTTGGATGCTACTATTAAGCATTTTAGTAGTGGGTTGTTTCTATGTCAGTACTGAATAGAACAGAGGGTGGGTATCCGTGGGTGTACTTGACCAGCTAATGGTTAATGCAGTAGGATAAGTCAGAACCATACTTATTCTTCCTTTTGTGAAAGATGAAGTATCTTATCTGCATTTTTGAAACCATGTAGAAAGAACTTCAGCTTTAGCTAAACACTTCGAGGTTGGCTTTTTTGAACATCCAACGACTTACCTGGGGAGTTTTTTTTTCCACTGGATGTGATGTAACCTTCTGAATTTAGCCTTCCTAGGGGTTACATTTTCCTTTTTTAACTGTCCATCATAATTTGTCATGTCTTCATTCGTATACCAGGATTTGTGGGAAATCATTTCATGATTTACAAGATTCTTCTCATTGCAGAGCCTAGTAATGTTCTTCACTGTGTAAGGTGTCAATTGTATTATTTGATTTCTTTCCTAGGTCAATTATTGTGATTGTGGGTATGCTTGCTGAAATGGGAGATGTTATTGAATTTTGCTCTGATCTGTAATCAGGAGGATGATAAAGTATGTCCAAGTAAATTGAATTTGTCAAGAATGAAGTATTTTTTATTAGTTAGGACTTTTCTGGCGATACTGAACTCGTTTGTAGCTGGGAGAACTATTATATGTCTTTGACACGTTTCATCTCGCTATAACTGGGGGTTTTAGGTTTAAGTAGATTCAAGTAAACGTTCTAACCGAAATCAGTACCTTTTCTAATAATGTTATTTGTCAAACTATAATTACCATCTGACATGCCATAGTTTCTTCTTTAAATTGTCAACAATTAAAATGATTTCTTTAATAGCTTGCTTTAATTCTACATGTCCCCTAGGAACCTGACTTCATCTTGTTTGAAGCTGATTATGATATTGTAAGAGCTCATTGTTTTCTTATTTTCTAGGTTCTTATGACACAACCAGTTTGGTAACGACACCAGTATCTCCTGATGTATCACGTTCTTCCTCCAGTGACCAGGAAAATCTGCCCCGTTCCTCCCTGGGGCAAGATTCAGTTGAAAGTTCTTATCATGGTCACTATCATAAGATGGATAGGTTGGACAAGATTGAGAATCTGCAAATAAAGTTCTTGCGTGCTCTCCAACGGCTTGGGGAGTCACAAAATAACATGCTGGTGGCAAAAGTTTTATATCGATTACACCTTGCAACTTTGATAAGGGTTGGGGAATCTGATATGAAAAGAGTTAACCTTAGAAATGATAGAGCTAAAAGAATAGCAGCAGAGCAAGAGGGAGATGGCCTGCCTGAATTGGATTTCTCAGTAAGAATACTTGTTTTGGGGAGAACTGGTGTTGGTAAGAGCGCAACTATAAATTCCATATTTGACGAAAAGAAAACTGTAACGGATGCATTTGCTCCTGCCACAGATTGCATCCAAGAGGTTACAAAAACTGTTAATGGAATCAAAATAACCTTCATTGACACCCCTGGTTTCTTGCCTTCCTCTGCCAGTAATTTTAGAAGAAACAGGAAGATTATGCTCTCTGTGAAGAGATACATAAGGAAGTCTCC
>JAYMTN010002965.1:0-10422 GCA_036897425.1 Erodium trifolium
CGGGGCGTGACAAGGAAGAAGACCTTCCTTTGCAGGTCCGTTGTGAAACTTGCCGAGGCCGTCGCGACAGTCATGCTATGCTACACCACGATTTTGACTATGATTGTAGTTATGAAGCCGATCAACTGGTCGACGATCGGGATCAAAGGTTTTGATGGCGGTTCGTTCTTCGTCCTCGTGACCTGCATCGCCGGACCATCAAGCGACCACATCAATCCGGTAGCGGCGTTCGGGCTGTCTCGGGCGAGTAAGAGAGTGCGACTGAGGGTTGTGCTCTACCTGATGATGCAGTGCCTCGGCACGATCTACAACGTCGGAACAGTGACGTGGTTTAAAGGGAGCAATCAGTATAGTCTCCTTGGAGGCGGAGCCAACTCTGTCAATCTCGATTACACAAGAGGCGACGGGTTCGGCGCCAACGACACCATGATATGGACCTCGGCAGCATCCATCTCCCATCCAGGCGAATCCCCGTACGAGCAATCCAAGCAGGATTTTCTCTCGCAGGACAATCGGCAACCAATATTGCAACCTCGCCGGCGGGAGCTGACCCAGAGCCGAGAGCAGGAACTAGAGCTTGGGAGGAATGACAGGAACCCAGAGGAGGACAAGCAGGATGGACACACAGCACAAGGGAGGGCCCACACACTCCTCCTAGAAAATGATGACATCCGGCGAGAGTGGGAAGTCTTGTAAGGGGACTACACCCACAGACCCGGGTCGGCCGGTGCTGGGATGGCTCGGGATAACCGCACTCAAGGCAATGTATTTATTTGGTATTCACCGAATAGGAATAATTGTTAGTCGGTTTAGTTTTGGTTGGTTTTATTTAGTTGAATGGTCGGTAAGAGGTTGTCCTCAGTCTTGTCTGCGAAACAAAGCAGGCTATTTTCTACGGGTCCAAGATCGTTGGGCCTGCTACGGCCGGCCCGGACAATATTCTGGTGCCCAGGGATTGTACGCCCTACTTTGTATGGTTTCTATTTTGCAGTAATGCACCTCATCACTTACCCATTTCAAAAAAAGAAAGAAAGGGAATTTTCATATTAACTTAAAGGAAACATTTGAAAGTGCGGGTCACGTGGCCATCTTGCAATCCTAGCGTCCCTAACGTCGTCGTCGCAGCCTGTAAATACGAATTAGAATGCTTTTGTTAAAGAGTTTGATACTCTTAAATATAGAAGATTACAAGATTAGTAAAAAGAAAACAAATATTCCATAATATTTTACTCCTTAAATTGAAGCATGAAGATTCGTAATGCCTAACTTGAAAATAAGATCATAAAGTGATCATGTCCGATGTTTTTGGATGGTGCAAACAACTACTCGTCTTGGGGCGGACGTTGCAAACGATTACTCGTCTTGCGGCCGACGGTTCAAACAATATCTTCTTTCATGGTCGGCGGTACAAACGACATCTCGTCTTGTGGAGACGGTGCAAAAAACATCTCGTCTTGTGACTGACGGTGCAAACGACATCTTGTCTCGTGGAGACAATGCAAAAAACTTCTCATCCGGGGGCTGATGGTTGAACGATATAGATAGTGGATCACGATGCTTGTGAACATGTGTGGTCGATGACCACGATGCGGAAGCGAAATAAAAACAATGAAAGTATAAATAAAAAAACTAGGATTAATATGTCCTTTAGATGTCCTGCCACTTGTTAGAACCATAAGCTAACAAGTGGGAAAAGCTACGGATTCATAACAACATGTCAAGGATCGAAATCATGAGCTCTGATACCATGTAAGTTTTTGTTTAAAACAGGCCACTTATATCGAGTCGGACTTCCATAAATAAAAGGTTAACCTTGTTATTAGTTGGGTGTGCTCCTAGCCTTTATAAGTAGCTCTTTAATCTCATATTTTCTCGATGTGTGTTCAACTTCAACACTCCCCCTCATGTGTAGGATTGAACATCTACATGTAGGCCATAGCAAGATTGGACATTTGCATATGGACCGGAGACCACATGGTGGAGATGACAAACGGACAACAATGCGCTTAGGTGTGCATCTGGCTCCCTACCCTCTCTATGCCCATCTTTCTCGAGTCGCCTGAGCTCCTAGCCAAACGCACCTCTCTCTGTCCATCCGGTTGTGGAGGTTCGAACCTTCTCCTCTCTTCCTTTCTCAAGATCGGTACTTACCTCCTTTACTTGATATTCTCCTTCCCCTCTTCTGGTCTACATGTTCTCAGTTGTGGTGCTTGAATCTGGGTTTTGAAACTGGTTGAATTTCTGGGCTCTCTAACACTTTTTTGTCGACTTTTGTTTCCGACCAACACTTCGATTCTCTATGGTTCTATTTGTTGGGTGTGGTATCCATTTTTTCTCTCTCTTGTTTATTTAGGATCGAAAACCCATAACTCCGACTCCTGAATTTTTTTGGTCTCTATCGGTTTTGGTCTGAGCATCCAGTAGCTACTAGTCGGTTGAGATGAAGTTTATGGCCAAGAATTGCTAGGGACTTGGAAATGATCCACAAAAACGGAAGTTGAAAGGTCATCCGTGGTAATATCGCCCCACAATTATTTTCTTATCCGAGTCAATTCTATCAGATGGGGAACTCTTGGTTATGTAGAGAAACTTGGGCTTTCACATAGGTACTTGGATAACGGCGGAAGGCCTTCAGGGAGGGGTGGGTATGTTGAGGTGGAAAGACCCCTAAGGAAGAGGGTCTTCGAACTCCTAGACGTTGACCCAGATGAAAATGATGATCGTCACTCACATCCTCTCGAGTATTGACAAAGGCTGCAAAATATAATAGTTAGGAGCCATGATTGGCGTTTGCATAGGTCGGAGGGTAAGAGGATTGCCTTCTTGGTATGACCGTGAGGCCATTTGACATGTCATATTCCCTAGGGAGAGGTATCTCGATATACCTCAACATGCCAAGACAACTACCCGAAAAAACAATTAGATCATTGTTCCTGCTTTATTGATCTTATCCGTTGTATGTGTTGTTGGTCTCCTAGTTTGCACTATATGAGTTCGTTATGTACCCTAGAATACCGATACACCTATCTTTGATGGGGTCCCGGACTAAAATCTCGGTTGTATAGGTTCTATCTCGCTATTTTTGTATTCGAAAAAATTAATGGTATCAGAAATGGTACCGTTTCAAAAAAGAAGAAGAAGTGAATTTGAGGATTAATTACATAAGGAATTATTTGATGTAACTTATATTTTTATTATGTTCGGTTGACAACCAAAACAATATTTTTCTTATTTTATATTGAAAATTCATACAAAAGTATTTTTACGAGTTTTTTTAGATGCAAAGTCACTAAGAGCATCTTCAACGATAGATGTAAGTTCGGCGAAAAATGTTTGATGTTTCATAAACATTAAACTAAGCATCGCTTGCTCAGCGTAACACTCTGCTGCGAGAGTATAAGTGCTAAATGAAAGCACGGAGGACTTGACACAGGGGGTTCGTTGACCAGGAAACTTATTATGAGAGCTTTAAATCTATTTTTTTCCTTTAGACTGTAGATGTTATGTAAAATTATTCAGCATCGTTTTCAATTGTTGCCTTTATGTGACAATCATTACGAAATATATCTTTGAAACTCGACATGATTCTATTTACGAAGAGAAGTTATTGCAAAACCTAAAGCCACCGTCGCCAAGATGGAGTAAAAGAGACGAGACCAGCTCAATCCTTCCTCCAAGTCAGTTCTCTGGTTCTTAAGGCAACCCATCCTCGTCGTGAGCGACGAGGTGTTCACATCTTGAGAGCAACTAAAGTACAATAAGTCTTTCGCGTGGAGGAGGATCCTATACAACGTGCTTTTGTCAAGCGAGATCGAGAACCTTTTGAGTACGGTGGTCGTCACAATCGTGGAAGGGACCACAAGAGGGGCCACCAGCATAAGGTTGAGGGATGTCTACGTGTGGATGTTTGTGAAGGTGATGACCTCGATTGGCGGCGGCGAAAGGAGCAGAGGTAGTTGGCGACCTCGTTGGGCGGCGACGAAAGGAGCGGAGAAGGATTAGCTGACGCGAGCGGAAATGGCAAGGGGACACGCGAGTTGTGGCTCACGCGGTCCAACACCATCTTGTGTCCTGCTTGGTCGCCGTCATGTTAAGGTGTTTTTTGGTGTAGAGTACGTGCTCCTGATGGCCCCGCTGTCGTCGAAGATGATCCATCTGTTTTTTTGTCAGCCGGCGATTCCAATGGTTGTTTGATCCCTGGTCGGAACTCATTATTTTTGTGGCGGTTCTCAATGTTGTGCAGCATATGAGGAAACAAAAACTGAGGTTCGTCCCTAAGGAGTCTGCGAGTCTGACATACGCCCCCCTGGTGGTGGTTCCATGGCTCTATTTCTTGCTGAAACTAGAGCTATGAAAGGTATTCTATAGGTGACTGTGTTTTTTGTTTCAGTTTGACTTAACGTCATCAAGCTCTGTAATGATGACTGGTACTGTAACAAAGGTCTTTGTATTGAACACGCCTAAAGAGTCCACTAGGAAACTATTATCGACGCATCCGATTTTTCCAAGGTATTAGTGCAATAGGCGAGGGGCGGGAAGTACCGATACTTACAAAAGTCCCAAACTATATTCTAAAGCCCAGAATCCTCAACCCTTTATCTATCACCCTTACTTGACACTATGAATATAAAAAATCTCCCTCGATAAAGGAAGGAGTAAGAATCTTGTAGCGATTTTTTTAATGTAATTGTTTCTAGTCAAGTGAGAGTTTAATTTGGGCCGGGCTACTCTAACGAAATAGTGTGGATCAAGTGGAGGGTCTTGTAAGGCCCATTTACATGTAGAAACAGAGAGATGTGTATCAATATGCACATTAGCACATATACGCTGGCACGTCGGAGAGACCCAAATCCGAACACAAGTAACAGAACGAGACAGAAAATGATTTCAAGCTTCCGATCGCGCGCCAAACGCCATCTTCTCTCCACTCCTCAAACGCCATCTTCTCTCTACTCCTCGAGTCTCGTCGCTGATCGCAGTTAGGGTTTCATGTCTCCCATCTCTGGTTCCATACGTATCGGTACGTTTGATCCATTGATTATTTACCTGCTTCTCCTGCCCAAATCTTAATCCTGTGCTCGATTAAGATTTTGTTCTTTCTGAATGTTGAAATTTGACGCGAAATCCTATTCCAGCATCTTTCCTGTAGTTCGTCCTCTAGTTTTTCCCGAGAACCAAACACGGATTTAGGCTATTGTTGCTTACTTCTATATTGGTACGAATGAACGATGTGAAACTTATCAGCGTAGCAAGTAAATTCGGGACTTGGAATCATTCAGAAATCAGAACTACGAGTGACCTGTGATGAAGCAGATAGTGAGTAACATAGAATGATTGTTAATGTGCAGGCCTGGTGATTTAGTGCTTGTAGTCATAGATATTAGCTGTTCATTTTTGTTTTGAGTCAAACACAATTGAATTCACTAGATTCCACACAACCCTATTCTGGTGCTTGCAGCTCCAAGTCATGGATGCATCAATAAGTGTTTGGCAAGATCTTTGAACACTCTACTTATTAAACTATGTCAAGATAGTAACCGGTGGTCGTACTTGTATGTTTCCTGAAATGGTAATGATCACGTTTCTTATCTTGCTACTTAATAAGAATCCTCTAATTGGTAATACTAACAATGTCCTCTATGTTTCTATACTTGATTGCCTTTAATTTTGCCTTTTCTTCTGTTGATCAAGTCTTTGTTCTTGCCATTTCTGCTTTCCTGGTAAGAATGAGAAATCAAATTTGGACCTACTTAACTACCATTCCTAAACTTATTAGTTCGTAAACGGGTGCAAATACAATGAGGTTCTAGTTACCTTTGATACTTCAAATGCAAACGGTGCATCCCAATGTAAAAGTACGTATCCTGATGTTATGTGTGCATGAACAGATATTTTGTAGAGAATGTATTTCTTCAGTAGAACAGATTACCTCAAAGTCAGAAGACTAACAACCCTACCACTGGCAAAGACAAGCAATGGAAGAATATGTTGTCTTAAAGGTATATAAATGGATCACACACGAAGAAAAGAGTGGTTAGATGATTGGTTCTTTTAGATACGCAGTTTGATAGTCTGAGCATTTCTACTTCCCCCCCACTGCAGACAATAAATTCTCAAGTATTGTGGAACGGTCGATGTTGTTTGGCCACTGATCCATGAAGCTTTCCCTTTAAATTAGAGGTGCATATGGTATGATAACAATTGAAATACTACACACATAGATGCTCTTTAGTTTAATAGTGCCTGTTTTATCATTGTGCTGAAATGTAATTCAACAACATAGTTTATTTTTGTGTGCAGAAACTGCAAGTAAAATGATAGATTAGTCTCTACTTTCCGTCTTGCTTGTGTACTAGCTAGTACTTGTGTGTTCAGTTTATCACAGAGATATAGATACTCTCACATCTCATTTAGGAATGTTACAATTTTGCTTTAAGCTCATGAATTGGAGACTGTTTGAAACCTTTAATGGAAGCGAAGATAGTGTTATAGACACCCTTTGCACATAGCAGTACCTTCCAAATGCATGTATCGAAATATAAACATACCCCCTCTAACTAGGTGTGTTTGTGTGATGCAAAGGAGAAATTAGTAAGTTTATTAATCCATTGAGTTTAATTCATACAGTCGATAAAAAAGGACAAGTTTAACAGCTTCGGGAACAAAACAGCCCGTTTAGCTCAGTTGATTAAGCACAAGGTTCTCAACCTTGTGGCTGTGTATTCAATCCCTACATTGGGCTTTTTCCCGACTTTATTTTCTGCATAGCGTCCATTTTCTCCTATGGGAGGTCATGATGTTATTTTAGTTATTTGGGTACTCAGTCATAAGAAGTCTGATAATATTAATAGTGGTTCATTTATGTATGAAGTAATTTCAATTGTATCAAAATAAAGTTTTTTTTTTAGAGAAGTAGCATATCCTTGGGTTACAGTCTTCCAGTTATGATGATTTTGGAACCATGTGACCTTTTATATTGGTAGAACCCACATTTATAGAATTTGTTTCCCAACAAAGTGGCCACATAGGAGATATTTGCATATTAGAGAAACTTTATTTTGATGTTAAATTTGAGAAACTCCCCGTCTTTTATCTTGAAAAAGGCATGTCTGGAATGAGTCATCTGAAGTCTATTGCATTCTTGCACTACGTTATTTCAGTTGACAGTTTAGAGAGATCGAAATAAACTTTGTTTCATTTCCTGTATTTTCTCTTCCTTATCTCTGCTTCCTGATTACTTTTACTGCTTGTGTACAGAAAATGTTAGTTACTTGCAGTAAGACTAAGGAGTTTGGATGAGTTTTTCTTTGAACATGAGGTGATCTCTTGAATTAACTTCTCGGTCTTGCTAATTATGAGAGATATCATCGCCAAATGACCTCCCCAGTCTCCACGAGTCGAGTAGTGTTTCGCCGTTCATTTATGTGTAAGAACACTACTTTCATCATTCTCTGGTTAGCCAATTACTATAAAACCGTTATAAACAATGAAAATAAATTTAAGGATAAGAAAATTATACTTCTGAAAATAAGATATATTTATCTTCCTGGGATCTTATGGAAGTATTCAATGATGGAATTTATTATTATTCTAGATCAGTGCATAACCTGGCCTGTGTTCATTTGTTTCAGGTTTAGTGATCCTCTTGGGACATCATTTTCCAGTTCAAAAAGGAAAAAAATAAGAGCAAATGCTTTGAAAATCGCAGAAATAAGGGGAAACTCCAGAAAATTACTATCATTTGACTTTATAGTACACATTATAACTATTGACTTTCTTGTCGTCCAAAAAACATGGTCCGACAAATATATTATCAAAAACCATAATTTTCTGTGCGAAAACACAGAATATTCTGTCAAAAACACATGATATTTTGCCAAAAAGAAAATAATGGTTTTTGATAACATATTTATCGGGTCATATTTTTTTGGACGACAAAAAAATCAATAGTTATAACAGGTACAATCAAGTCAAATAATCATCATTTCATGGAGTTTCCCCCCTTTTTTTTTAACTCTTTACTATCCAACCTTCGTTATAAAAATCTTTGCTATTTAATGTTTAGGTTGAAAGGTCAGCGGAGCTGTTTCTTCCATTCACAAATAGATTGTGATTGTCAAATATATCAGGCACTTTATTTCTTCTTTGTTTACTTTTCTCCCTGTGACTAACAACCTTACAACTACTGAACACTATGTTTAAGTCATCAAACATTCTTACGCTTCATCGTCTCATTTGTACCATACGAACAACACGAGCATATGTCAATGCAAACCTTTGTTTATTTCTCCTTTTTGTTGTGCATAACAACAGTTTGTGCAGCACATGACACTATGAATCCCAACCAGCCCCTTACCGGCAACCAGACCTTGGTTTCAGCTGATGAAGCTTTCGAACTCGGCTTCTTCAGCCCTCAGAACTCAGAGAAGCAATACCTTGGTATCTGGTTCAAGAAACCATACCCCATCACAGTTGTATGGGTTGCCAACAGAGAAATTCCACTTCCCAAGAACTCAACAGCTGCTTTGAAGCTCATTGATCATGGAGCTCTCGTCATCCTCGGTCACAACAATACTCCAATCTGGTCCTCACACAGCTCAGGAACCGTGCAGAACCCTGTCGCGCAGCTCCTAAGTACAGGTATTGACGATAATCAAATCAGAATAAATGTGATTGATTTGATTTGATTACGGTAGTTAATTAGAATATTGTTTAGTACAGGAAATCTTGTTGTCAGAGACAAAAATGACCATGACCCAGAAAACTGATTGATTTGATTTGTCAGAGATGAAAATGACCATGACCCAGAAAACTGATTGATTTGATTTGATTACGGTAGTTAATTATAATATTATTTAATACAGGAAATCTTGTTGTCAGAGACGAAAATGACCATGACCCAGAAAACTTCTTATGGCAGAGCTTTGACCACCCATCGGATACAATTCTTCCAGGGTTGAAGATAGGAAGAGTCGAAAACGGAGGCCCTGATAGGTTCCTGACATCCTGGACGAGCCCCGATGACCCTTCTCCAGGTAATTGTACTTTCAAACTACTACTCACTGGTTATCCACAAGTTGTTGTGTTGGAAGGTTCAGTCATCAAGAGCAGGGTAGGGCCTTGGAATGGCTTGAGGCTTAGCGGGACACTAAACCCAACAAGGAGATTTACTACAACAAGGACACTAAAGCTAAGCTTGTTTTCAGTGGCAAGGAGATTTACTACAACTATGATCTACTCAGGAGCTCTGTCCTCTTCCGGATAGTTTTGAGGCCTCAAGGCATCGTCCAACAATACGTATGGGACGATGCAGACTGGAGACTCTACGTGACTTCAGCGTTGGAGACTTGCGATTCTTACGCGCTATGTGGCGCCTATGGACTCTGCAATATGGACTACATTCCATTGTGTATGTGCTTAAGTGGTGGTTTTGTGCCCAAATTCCCCGACGAATGGGACAGTGTTGAATGGTCTGGCGGGTGTGTTAGGAGGACTCCTTTGAATTGCCCTGACGACGTGTTCTTGAAGTTCTCTGGTTTAAAATTACCTGATTCGCAGAGGTCTTGGTTCAACACGACGGTGAACTTGGAAGAGTGTGAGGTGATGTGCAAGAAGAATTGCGCTTGTACTGCTTATGCTAACTTGGATGTGAGGGATGGTGGAAGTGGATGTTTGCTGTGGTTCGGAGACCTTCTTGATATTAAAAAAACCCGTAATGAACTTGAGCTAGATATTTACATTCGGATGGCTGCATCGGAAGCAGGTACTTATTTCGATTTAAATCTTTCAAAGAAAATGTATTTACACCCCTCGATTACCTATAGGTGAGGGGTTGTCAGTATTGTTACATTTCGTTATTTATCAAAAACTCACGGATTTACAGTGAATAGTTGATGGGTTTATGAGGAATACACTGCCATCTTTTATGTGTTCCTTTAAGTGGGTTTCTGATGAATAACGGTATTTTATTTATCAGTAAAGTTTTATAGATCCCCCAGTCCATAAATAGACTTTGAGTAGCCGGTAGAAAACAGAGTCAGGAACCCATGTCAAACTTATGTGTCAAAACAGTACTACTATTGATAAGTCCAAACCTAAGGTCGCTGAGGATTTGTTAATAACATTACCACAATGTTTTATGTACTTTGGTCGCATTTGCATACTTTGTTGTTATAGAGTCGAATTGCATAACACATTACATCAAATGCAGAAAAGGGTATCCAGAGGAACAAAGACAAGACACAAGTTCCAATTATACTGAGTTCATCCTTCGCAGGGATGATCTCGTTAGGACTTGTTGCGGTCGTGTACTTTTTGTGCAAAAAGAAGCAGCTTGATGCAGAAGAAGACATCCAAAATGGAGATTATGAGCTGCCATTGCTTGACTTTGCTGCTATAACAACTGCTACCAATAACTTCTCT